>CAKAOH010024001.1:0-57094 GCA_916701665.1 Sebastiscus tertius
CATTTGTGATGTCACAAATATACAATATTTAGACCATTACACGGTTTTAAACATAAACATGCTAAATGTGTCCCAGTTTATTTCCTGTTGCAGTGTATGTAAATAACATCAGCTAACAGGAAGTACACATGGACCCAAGCTGTTGTCTAGCAACGCAATTCCATTGCAATTCACTAAAACTGAGCATTTCAGACAGAGGATAAATACAGGTATATTCAGACAGACAGGATGAGAAAAATAATGTGTTTTTTGCGCAGTACAGCATGTAAACATGTTCTAGTAGAAACCTGAAATACAAGTATGAAACTGAAAATGAGTACGATATGGGACCTTTAAATAATTATAATGAACGGAACTTGATCATACAGTCCAGCTCTTATATTCTTCTTGAAATATCATCCAGATTTATTATATAAAGTTTGGTTTGATTTGCGTTGCTGTGCATTGCAGTTACTTCAGAAGACTTAAAAGCTTGATTCCACATTTTTCTGATGTAAAAGGAACCCTCGTTCTTTTTATCCTCTCTAATTAGAGATGAAAATGTATCTTTTAAAAGTACAGGAAGAGTATAAATGATGAATCAGTTGTGAGAGCGGATACTGTACTTCCTCGGTTGAAGTGCCTCAGGGACATACGGATCTTATTACTCTGACTTCTTCTTTATTCTGTATAAACTGTGTTGGACAGTATTTAATCTTTCTGATGGCCACAGATCCATATTTTTTTTGCCAGCGAAGCAGACATTAGATCTTTCTAATATGTCTTAGTTGATACGCACACAGAGGCGGGAACAAAAGACAGCAGAGCTGGCTGCAAAATGATGTAGATAGTCAGCCAAATAAATCTTGGGATCATTCTGGATTATTACGACTTGGGTCTTATTTTTGTAGTTTTGGCCAATACTGCCTAACAGTAATGAGAACATTGCACACACCATGTTAAGGAGAGACACTAGAGGTGAATAGGGTAAAAACTTGAACTAATAGATATCACCATAAAACTTCCCCAGTTGATTATTTACATTAAGGCAATTATTTTTTGCATTACAGGTTTTCTGAATTGTTTTTGTTTAAAGGTCACATATTATAAAAAAGTGAGATTTTCATGTTTTTTTATTATAATGCAGGCTTAAGTCCTATATAAATACTGTGAAAGTATCGACACATTCAATTCACAGGGAAATACACACAGCCCGTATTCAGAAACTCTGCATTTGAAACAAGCTGTCAGGATTTATGCCCATTCGTGATGTCACAAATATACAATATTTAGGCCTTTTACACATATTTAAATGTAAATATTCTAAATGTGTCCCAGTTTATTCCTGGTTGCAGTGTATGTGAATATCATCAGCTGACAGGTAGTAAACATGGACCCAAGCTGTTGCCTAGCAACACAATTCTGTCGAAATTCCATCAAAATGCACTAAAACGGAGCGTTTCAGACAGAGGGTGAATACAGGTATATTCAGGCCGACAGTATGAGAAAAATATATGGGACCTTTAAATATACAAATGAGGAATCATCAGATTTGTGCTAATTTGCATACATCTCCAGAACATAAATGTGAACATTGGAAAAGCCAGGTTCAAAATTCATTTCATTTTGTTGAAATATTAAAGTCAAAGGTTTTTACAGAGGGAATTTTGATCACTCCATAAATCAGAAATTACTGTCAACAGCCATAAAAGAAATACATTTTTGCAATGTTTTTAGGAATAAAATGTTGTATAAATCAGACTTTGATATGATATATTAACAAGCACTCTTTATCCTACTTGAATATAAATTTAGAATCAAACTGGAAAGTTTGGTTTGGTTAAGTGCTACTGAAGTGGAGATTGATGTTATCAGGTCAAGGGACCCTTTTGGAAATGGCAATGCCAGTTTTTCCTCCAAAATTTACCACAAGTTTGAAGCGTTATTTAACCTCCTTTGCGACAAGCTAGTGTGATATGGTAGCTTCACTCTAGCTTTAAAACTGAGCCCACTACAACCTAAAAATCACAAGTTGCGTTAATGTGTTAAAGAAATTAGTGGCGTTAAAACTAATTTCAATTGAATCGCGTTATTATCGCATTAATTTTGACTTTTTCACAAAGCAGCATGTTTTTGCCACTCCCATGTTGATAAGAGTATTAAATACTTGACAAATCTCCCTTTATGGTACATTTTGAACAGATAATGAAGACAATCGTGATTAAATACATATATATATATTGTATATTATAAGACAATTCTTTTTTGTATTAAAAGTTTTCTGAATTTATTTTTTGTAAATATGCAAGTGAGAAATTCAGAAATCAGATTTGTGCAAATTTTTCATACATTTTCAGAACATAAATGTGAACATTGGATAAAGCCAGGTTAAAAATTCTTGTTTCATTTTGGTGGCATGTTAGGGTCAAAGGTTTTTAATGAGATTTTGGATATCTCTTTTAATCACTCCATAAATCAGAAAATACTGTCAACAGCCACGCCATTCACCTGACTGACGGTCGGCCAGACAGATGGACGGACAACCTGAAAACATGACGCCCTGACGTAGATCAAGTTTAACAGCAGCTGCCTTCTGGCTGGTGTTAAATGTGCCACTCTGCTGACAGCCCAACAGAACTAAAGCCTTAGACACACCAGGAACGTCAGGAGCGCGTGGTGGCTGCGTGATTCAGGCGTTGGGCGTTCACACCAGCAGCATGCCTGCTGCGTGTCTGCTGCTGTCATCCCTTTCTTTCTTCATAGAGTTTGCCTTTTAATGGCCATTTAATTTCATTTTAATTTCATTATAGATGTCATTTATATTTATTTTAGACCGAGAAAGGTTAAGAAACATGTGGTAATTTGTAAATAATAGTAATAATCCACAATTAAAACTCTGTACTATATTCATTCATCGAGCTCTCCAAGTCACTGCATGTTCTAGAACACTGTCCGGCACATATTACAGAATAAAAGCCTTGTGTTAACAAATGAAGGAATTCTGTCCACAGAAAAAACGCTTGAGGACTTTTATTTTGAAATGAAAGCAGGAAGTGTTGATTTAAACCCCATACTTTATCAATTCATGGAGCTCTCCAAGTTACATGTTCCACAGCACTGACTGCTCATATTACAGAATAAAAGCCTCGTGTTAACAACTGAAGGAATTCGGTCATAGAAAAAAAAGCTTGAGGGCTTTTATTTTGAAATGAAAGCAGGAAGTGTTGATTTCAAAATAATTCTTTACTTTTTTTTCATCTCCGTAACATATTCTACAGATAGACCTCGGAACTGTAGTAATGTTGCTGGTATGATGTCAATATACAGTCAATAGATCACCTGACGCGTGTCTCACGCGGGCAGTGTGGCTGCTCTAACCTGCCGAAATAAAAAACAACAGGTAACGCAGCCGCCACGCGCTCCTGACGTTCCTGGTGTGTCCCAGGCTTAAGGCTTCATTTAAAACAGCTGCCATCGTCAATTGTAGCTGTACAAGCAGTCATGATGTGATGTTTTTGGATCTGGTTAAAACAATCATATTTTACTGCGTTCTGACAGCCTCGGCCCAGTCCCCTCAGAAGAGCTATATCAGATATTTCAACTGGGTCGGATGGATCCATCACATGACGGCTGTTGTTATGCAGTGAAGGCTGAGAAAGGTAATGCGATCAGTAGAAGTAAGACAGCTGAAAAGATTTACTATCCATCTGTGCAAATTACAGTTGTAGTGAAATGGTCCCAAGCAGCCAGGTGTGTTCGTCCTGCTGTGGCTTGTGCTGTTTGGTCGGCTGGCGTTCCAGTCTGGTTTTCCAGAACCACAAGCTGCAGTAGAAACAAACAAATGCACTGAGGGAGGACATTGAGGCTTGGCTGAGTCACTGGAGTAAAAAGAAATCAATAAAATCATATTGTGCCATATGCAGTTAAAGCAAATTCAAATGTCGAAATGTAATTTTTTTTAATTTGGTAATTACTTCTATTTATAAACACACAAGAGGTTTAACAAGAAAGGAGTTATAATCCTTGCATTTAAAATCCACAATATACTGTATACCATGACACTACATGATGCATTTAATTCTGAATAAATCATTTAAAATAGAATATTGATCCTTATTTAAGACATTGGTTCAGGTTCTACATAGTGATTCTAACGTTAAAGCAGCAGTGGGTAGAAATGGAGCAAATATGATTAAAAAAAAGTTATTTTTATAAAACAGTCACTATATCCAGACAGTAGTACATGAGACAGGTCATCTGAAAAAAATCATGTTCCTCTGTGTCCTCTGTTGTTCTCCGGTGCTCCTAATTGCAGCTGCAAAATTTCACAGACCGGAGGAAAACAACCAATCAGAGCCGAGCTGGAGCCTTGCTGTTTCTTAGCAGCTGTCAATCACTCACAAACTCCGATCAAACGGTCAAAATAGGCAGCGCTGATCAAATATGAATCAATATTATATACAACACGGGAAACCTCTGTTGGTCTGGAGGAGCTGCAGCATTTATTTCTGCACAAATGTCCACTGTACATTCACTAGATATTCTCAGAGCTAAACTAACTCTTCTGCAGTGTTGAGTGTGCGTGCATGCACGTGAGAGTGGAGCGAAAGAACGAGAGTGAGAACGAACACGGTGTGTGAGTGAAGGCAGGCAGGCAGAGGAGCAGAGGAGCAGAGTACAGCAGAGACTCCGGCCCTGGAGACCAAAGCTACAGTTTCCTCTGTGTCTTCTGACCATGGTCGGAGGGGCTGGAGCAGGAAGAGTTAACGTTGTTTTGCAAGACGGGCTTCACTAGATAGAACTTTGCGGTTTTGGTGCTTCTGGGTAGTTTGTGTTGGAACAGCATATCCACATGCGAGCGCACATGGTACACCGACCCGCAATGATTTATAAGAGTGTAAGAAGTTACAAACAGTCCCTTTAATCCATCCATTCTTTGTGAATTTTCAGTACAGAGTAGTGCAAAAACTAACATTGCTAATTCATCCTGCCCGTCGTCCGCCATTTTTGTTTACACCAAAGTCACGTTTGATTGCGGGAGATTTTGCGTGATTTCCGTTTTATGAGTCAGGACTCTTCATGAATGGATCTGTTAGTGTGTGGTGTGCTGTTTCGGCCAAATTGGTGCTCTTCACACACTACAGGAACACCACTGTTCAATTTAACAGATCATGTTGTTTTGTGTGGGCTCTCACATTTTACACATCTGTTAAGATCTGAAAAATCTTTTAGTGAGGGCCAGCCTTAAACCACATGAAGAACAGAAGGGAAGAAAACACCTTCCTAACTGCTTATTTTACAGAGAGATGTTTGAAGTAATGCACAGTGGTTGGTCGGCTCTACTAAAGGTAATTATTTGAGTGTTTCACGGTTGATTTTAAAGCACTATACCTACGATAATAAAATACCACATTAAACAAACCGATGTACTTTCCCAAAGGAAGGGATTCAGCCTGTATAATGTTGTAAATGGTTTTAAAACCAACAGCAGTGGTGGACTGAAATCAAGTGTCTTTTCCTCTTTAATTCATAGTGGATGGATAAAACAGCCCTCTGATTCTCAGGAACATTTGGCTTCCATTTCTCCTGGTCATTACTGTGGTCAGCTTGCATTAAATTGCATTAGAGAGCCACTAACAGCCTCCACTCCCTCTTCACACACGCACACAAATCTACTCCACACACACAAAAGTATTGATCTCTGGAGCTCCACTGGATTATGAAGAATGGCTACCAGCGTTAATGACACTTCACCTGAGATAGACTGCCTCTCCCCACTGCTTTGGTAGGGAGGTGAAAATGCGTGCACGGGGAAATCAGCGGTGAGATGTTGTCCCAGCTTGTCCCTGGATCTTCTTGCATTGATTAACTGTTGAAACTGAGAAATAAAGGAATAATTTATACCTGAAATAATGGATTGGATCGCATAGTGGAGGGTCATTTTAGTGGTGTTGCAGTCTTGCATCGTGGCTCAGTCATTTCATCAAAGTTACAGTAAATGTTTGCACTATACAGTGGTGTTGTGGATAGTCTTTCATTTGTACAGCAACATTATATCAATGTTAGCCCTTGAATTTCATCAGCGTTACTACAGCACAATGAGAGCCATGTGCATAGAGAGCCAGGTTCTATAAATAGGATAAATTATTACATTTACACATATGCATTCATGAAAAGCAAAAAACAAATTAAAGCTGCAAGCAGTGATGATGGGCCCTCGCAACTTTCTGCGCGATTGGGGTACTGGCGGGACACTGATTGACGCGGCCAGGCACAATGAAACCGGAGTTCTGATGAGCGCAATGACGCCTCCCACAAGACTCTACGACAAACAGTTCATGAGTTATGAAAGGGGGCGTGGCTAATGTCTTGAGGCGGGGCTATGGATCTATATTGACATGAAAATGACCTCAGGCCTGGACCACCATCATGGCTGAGAAATGTGGAGCAGATTTGACAAAGTATGCTGAAGTTACAACAACTTCCTGTTTCATGGCGAATGGCTCAAAATGGCTGCCATGCCACAATCAGGTCGTTCAGTGAAAACTCAACATTTGAATAACTTCATCCTCAAGGTCTTAAGATGGTCCTGACAAAATTTCAAGTCGGTCTGATCAAATCTGTAGGAGGAGTTTGTTAAAGTACACGGCCTGTAAAACGCTAAATATGGGCGAAAATTGCATATTAAATTCAAAATGGCTGACTTCCTGTTGAGTTTTGGGCATACCTCCAAGAGGCTTTTTAGTGCGTCTCCACATGTTACATCTGTCTACCAAACTTCATACATGTAGGTGAAACCGGAGCAAGGGGCTAAATTTTTCCAACTTTCTAAGGGGCGCTAGCGAGCCGTTTTATAACACCCAAGCCTGAGACCCTTAAAATATCAAATTTTTCAAAGCGTGTGTGCCAAGTTTAACAACTTTTTGAGCATGTTAGGTCGTCAAAAAGATGATTAATTTGAAAGAAAAAGAAGAAACACTACAGTTTCAATAGGGCCGTCGCTGGCCCGACGTTGCCGGTGCTCGGGCCCTAATAAAACTTGCCATCAAGTATACCAGGGTCCTGTCTGCATGGCTACAGATGCACCTCTCCTATAAGCGTTCATATCTCCCAGCACTCCTTAATAGTCCAACAAACGGGAATAACCGCATAATCAAAAACTCCTTCAAAGTTCGGTCACAGGTATTAGCAATATTGAAAGCTCCTAAAATATATATAGACACATGCATTTAAACCAGGGTTGAAGGACCCGGTCTTCACAACATGGAGGGACAAGATGGGTATCATCTCTCTGGCAGAGTTCTATATTAATGATCACATTGCCAGATATTTCTTCTGTTTTCTACACTTTGCACTAGCAGAAACCTCACCATGCTGCTTTAGATAAGTCTCTTGACAATTAATAGGGCTATGACGATTCAATACTATCACGATACTTGGGTGCTTTCACGAACTGCTGTGCGTCTGGGCTGTACAAAAACAACAGTTGCATATAATATGTTTTATCGGCCCATCTCTCAGGTTGCTGCCCTGCTATAGTGGCAGAATAAAGGGGCCTCTCTGAAGTCTGTGTCAGGAATACGGCACTGAGCAAATCCTGTTTTTCAACAGCTGTTAAAAGTTGGTGGTCTGGCTCACTTTGTTTCTTCTTCATTCGACCTTGACACAGCTCCGTAGAGTCCAGTTCGCTCCTCTAATCAGCCTGCAGCCTCAGCCTATTGTGTGTGTGTGTGTGTGTGTGTGTGTGTGTGTGTGTGTGTGTGTGTGTGTGTGTGCAGTGATGCGAGTCCTGGTGTGGAGTGTGGACAAAAGGTTAGTTATAGGATGCAGCCTTTCTGGCTCACACAGTGTGTCCTATTATCACCAACATATTGGACTGGTAGGCTACATTACTCACAGTGCTGGCAGCGCACCAACAAGCTCAGCTCTCTTTCATCATCATCTGCAATACTGCAGTTTTTTTGCATGGTAACACATGAAGTATTAAGAAAAAAATAACTAAATCAGTCAGCCCTGTCTGCTGCATCAACACACGGTTTAAATTGCATAACTGTACATGATTCAAGGTGAGGCCAATCCACCATTTAATTCTCTCTTCATATCCAGCTTTTTTCTGTTTTATACATCATCATACTAGACTGACTGTAAATATGAGCTGGCAAAAGCAAACACACTTCAGCCTTACATTACATGCAGAATAAGCTGTTTTTTGCCGTCAAAGTTGACGCGATAATAAAACGTTAATGCAAATTAGTTTAAATGACACTAATTTCTTTAACGCAATTTTGAAGTTGTAGCGGGCTCAGTTTTGAAGCTAGAGTGAAGATACTGGTATCATATGAAACTAAAACTAAAAAAAACAATTCTAAAAAAAAAAAAATTATTATATATTATTATTTCTGGCTTATTCGCAATTAATCGCAAATTAACCACACATCTGAACAAAATGTCCCTTAAAGGGAGATACGTCAAGCAAACTGCAGCCCAACAGGCAACAACAGCTGTCAGTGTGTCAGTGTGCTGACTTGACTATGACTTGCCCCAAACTGCATGTGATTATCATAAAGTGGGCATGTCTGTAAAGGGGAGACTCGTGGGTACCCATAGAACCCATTTACATTCACTGATCTGGAGGTCAGAGGTCAAGAGACCCCTTTGAAGATTGCCATGCCAGTTTATCCTCGCCAAAATTTAATGCAAGTTTGGAGCGTTATTTAGCCTCTTTTGCAAAAAGCTAGTTTGACGTGGTTGGTACCAATGGATTGTTTTAAAGCGTCACTACAATCTAAAAATCGCAAGTTGCATTAATGCGTTAAAGGTCCCATATTGTAAAAAGTGAGATTTTCATATCTTTTATATTATAAAGCAGGTTTAAGTGCTGTATAAATACTGTTCAACTATCGAAACACTCAATAAAAATACGGAGAAATACACAGCCCGTATTCAGAAACTGTGCGTTTGAAACAAGCCGTTAGGATTTCTGTCCATTTGTAATGTCACAAATATACGACCTATAGACCATTTCACAGTTTTAAACATAAACATTTTAAATGTGTCCCAGTTTATCTCCTGTTGCAGTGTATGTGAATAACATCAGCTGACAGGATGTAAACATGGACCCAAGCTGTTGTCTAGCAACGCAATTCCATTGAAATGCACTAAAACAGAGCGTATTGGACAGAGGATAAATACAGGAATATTCAGGCAGGCAGTATGAGGAAAATAAAGTTGTTTTTTTAACATTACAGAATGTAAACATGTTCTAGTAGAAACACAAAATACAAGTATGAACCTGAAAATGAGCATGATATGAGACCTTTAAAGAAATTAGTGCCGTTTAAACGAATTTGCATTAACGTGTTATTATCACGTTAACTTTGACATCCCTTGAAAAAATATTTTTTGTGAGAAAGACAAATTGGATGACGGATCAGGATAGAGTTAACATTGACATGTAGGAACATCAGTGTGGTCAGATTTGCGGAATGTGGAAGTAGTAATTCTAGAGGTAGATATGCAGAGTTGAGTGGATAACAAGGACAGTAGTGATAGACAAGGAGGCTGTAACGTTAGTGAGATGTGGAGTTTCACATACTGAACGTTGAAGGTCCCATATCATGCTCATTTTCAGGTTCTATCTTTATTTTGGGTTTCTACTAGAAAACATTTACATACTTTAATGTTTAAAAAAAACTTGTATTTTCCTCATACTGTCTGCTTGAATAAATCTGTATTTACCCTGTCTGAAACGCTCCGTTTTAGTACATTTCAATGGAATTGTAACAGAATTGCGTTGTTAGGCAACAGCTTGGGTCCATGTTTACATCCTCACAGCTGACGTCATTCACATACACTGCAACAGGAAATAAACTGGGACCCATTTAGAATGTTTAAAACTTTGAAATGGTCTAAATATTGTAGATTTGTGACATCACAAATGGACAGAAAATCCTGACGGCTTGTTTCAAAAGCTCAGTTTCTGAATACTTGTTGGGTGTATTTCTCTATGGATTAAGCGTTTCGATACTTTCACAGTATTTATATAGCACTTAAACCTGCTTTGAAATATAAAAGCCATGAAAATGTCACTTTTTACAATATGGGACCTTTAAAACTCTCAAGACCAACTGGATGTGAGAGAATGAAATCTACTCGTCATGGCTGTATTTTATCATTGTTTACAGTATTGTTCTCGTGCTGGCGCTAAACCTTTTCCAAGCAAAGTGACAACCTGAGAGATGTGATACAGATGTGTTTTATGATGGATATTGCCAGCAATGCTCAGTGGAGGTGTCTGCTTGCCTCTGCATCCACACACATATCACGGATGAACTGCTGCGCGAGCACCCATCGATTCCCAATCCTTCGCCTTCTCCCCCAGCGTACACACTCTCACACAGAGACGGACGGCCTCGATAGATAAGTAGCAGAGAGCATTTTCTGATTCATTAGACGAGTATCTGGCGTTAACCCCATCCGAGGTGTATCTGTTCATCCCCCTGACGACGACACGCGGATGCCTCGGAGAGATCCTCACAATTTAGCCTATTGACACTGAGAAAAGAGATATCTATAGCCTCTCTTCCCCCGTCAATAAGAGCACTGATTGTTCCTAACTAGTCTGCTATAGGCCCTGGTTTACTAGCTGTGGCGGTGGCTCCTATATGGGTGTTTCCATGATCAGTTTTGAGTCTCACAAATTACAAAAAATCAACCTCTAGGGATTTTAACCACCAGAGTATGTAATACATATATACAGGTACACAAAATGACATATAGTGGTTAAGATTTTAATCTGTAACATGTTTATTTTTTATGATCACTTGTTCTTACTAAATGTCCTTACTGCAACATTACAATAATGTTACTTTCATACATTTTCCTTTTTTAATTTCTATATTTTTAAGACATTTAAATTCATTTTCATCAAGCTTTGTGCATCATTGTAAATATTGATTTCTTTTTTCTTAAATGGGGGATTTTATGATTTTCTCTACACCCTGAAAAATGGTAAAAATTAACCATAGAATTCAGTCTTCATACACAAATAAAATATAAAATATGTAGTTTTTTATGAAAGATATTGCAATAAAATAAAATAAGACATAAAATGTGCTGAGCATATTCATTATCTGAAGTGATCACTCTGGATTATACAGTGAATGATGCTTTAATACAACTTTAACGTGTTTGTATTATGAAGTGTTAAAAACATGTATATATATATATATATATATATATATATATAGATTAATACTATAATTCAACAATTTGTGAATTATGTTTTTAGTTTTCTTTTGGAGAGTGAAATGAAATGACTAAGCATTTTCTTTTCAAGCAAAGATAACCGCATACTGATTCCAACTCTGTACGTAAAGGAATAGGGAAATATGCTTATTTGCTTTCTTTCAGAGAGTGAGATAAGAAGATCGATTTATATGAGAAGTAGGGCTGTCAAAGTTAAAGCAATAACGCTTTAATGCAAATTTGTTTTAACGCCGCTAATTTCTTTAATGCATTAACGCAATTCATTCTTTCGGATGTTGTAGCGGGCTCAGTTTTAAAGCTAGAGTGAAGATGCTGGTATCCTATGAAACTACAAAAACCTAAAGAATCCATCGGTACCAACCATGTCATACTAGCTTGATGTGAAGGAGGTTAAATAACACTCCAAACACTGTAATGGTTATTTTCAAAGGGGTCCCTTGACCTCTGACCTCCAGATCAGTGAATGTAAATGGGTTCTCTGGGTACCCACGAGTCTCCCCTTTACAGACATGCCCACTTTATGATAATCACATGCAGTTTTGGGCAAGTCATAGTCAAGTCATTGTTTTGTTAATTAATTTCCAATAATAAATTCATACATGATGAGAGTATTAAATAACATTTTGAAAAAAAATGTTCGATTAAATATTTAAATTGATTGACAGCCTTAATGAGAAGAAATACTGACTAACACAATGTTACTACATAAATCTTACATTAATTGTTATCCACAGCTTTATAACTTCAAAAGCAACTTTGGAGGGAAACCCTCAAACGATAACTAAAGCTTATGAACTGACAATCAGAATAATCCAGTGGATTACATTTTCAGTATTTTATCTTGAAAAGGACATTTCTTTCTATGAAAACATTGGCAATTATATTTTAGGACTTTTACATGATTTAGTCAAATTTGGGATTCATACAGACTTAGTGCTTTTGCTCTTTTTCATGTCCACTGTGCAGTAATAAAAGATAAGACATGCAGCTGCTCAGCATGGGAGAAAGACAGTGAGGCGAGAAACACATCTCATTCACTGCTGAGAGGACGAAGAGTTGCAGTATAGACGAGTGAGCGCCTCATGCTCAGCAATAGAAAACCTCAGCACATCTCTCATCCTCTAACTCGGCCTGCACTCTATTCTCCCATCTCTCTCATTCCTCCCCCCTCTCTCTCTCTTACAGAATGAGATTCTTCCTTGAACATTCACAAAGACCCCATGTCCTTTCAAATCTGCTGCTCAGTAATGACCTCGCCTCCCTCCCTCCCTCCGTCTCCCCTCCTCCTCCCACCCCTTCAATCCAGCCTCTGTTGCCTGCATATCATTCATCACTGCTGGGACACTTAATGAGAAACCTTACCAGGGCGGAATCGGAAGGAAAGTCATTTAGATGCAATCAATACTCAATGAAGATATTTGAACATGTGCTGCTTCTCGGTTATGTAACCCAGTGCAATAATAAGGGATGTGGTTACTGGTTAATGCACACAGGATTAGATTAATAAATCCAGGTGAGAAAGAAAGAAGAGACATTTGGCTTACTGTCAAGTCATCGATTGAGTGTGATATTAAAAATGTGTGTTTTAAAGGGACTGTTTGTAACTTCTTACATGTATAAATCACCCAGGTCGGTGTCCCATGCGCGCTCGTGTGTGGCTACGCTGTTCAGACTCAGACTCCAACACAAACTACAGTGAAGCACCAAAACCTCTTGGTTGTATCTAGTGAAGCCCGTCTGTTAAACAGTGTTGGCCGCAGTCGGAGGACGCGGGGGAGACCGTAGCTTTGGTGTCCAGGACCGGAGTCTCTGCTGTACTCTGCTCCTCCTCCTGCTTGCCTTCCCTCACGCACCGCGCTCGTTCTCGCTCCACCTCTCACGTTCATGCATGCGCTCACACTCCACACTGCAGAAGAGTTAGTTTAGCTCTGAGAATATCTAGTGGACGTTTGTGCAGAAATAACTGCTGCAGCTCCTCCAGACCAACAGAGGTTTCCTGTGTCTTGTGAAGTGACGGGGCTCCGCAGAGAGAAACGTTATTGTCTCTGACCAAAACTCCGGTGTCTCCCCTGTTCCCTCCGGCCGCGGTCGGGAGGCTGAGGCAGGAAAAGCCAACACTAGAATCAGCATTGATTCATGGAGAGACCTTCGTCTGGTCAAGTGCGAGCAACAGGACGCTGACTTTCGTTGACTTAGCGGCCACAGGTGTCACTGTTAACAAGACATTTCTGATTCTTACAAACAGTTCTTTAAAGAAAAAGCAGATGAAAAGGAAAACCAGCAACTTCTTACAGCATACAGTATGTATGCTACAGCAACTGACAGTTCACATTAAAGTCAATTAAATGTTTATTAGGATTTGGAGACGTGTCCATCGCCACTGGTCTCACTGTTGCAATATACTGTATATGCAATATATATCTTGGAGCTCCTCATTGTTCAACACTAATTGCTGAGTGCTGTTACTGGTTAATGAAGCTTCTTATTGGCTGATAATGGGTGTTACTACCCTCTCTAAGGAGGAGTATTCAGCTAAATAAGAAGCTTTTCTGCTCAGCTGAAACTGCTGTATCCTTGTGACTCACATCATAACTTCATCTCCAGTAGGCCAAATTATTTCTGCATCTTTCGTTAACATCGTAAGTAACAATTTTTTATGAAATATAGCCCTATGTGCGTCGTGACATCATGTGTCACAGAGGACATGCCTGACTGCAGCCCTCCGCCGGTCATCAGTAGGATTCACTGTGACAAGTACTGCAGTGATGGAGGGAGTATTCACATAATTTGCCTAAAGCTCCTGTAAATGTGGTTTCAAAATATGATTTCTCTATGACATTAAAAAAGTATTATTAAATGCACAACAATTAAAGTTTGGGCGGGAAAACACCTTACGTTACATGTACTAAGAGTTTATGAGGCTAATCTGCTTTTATCAGTTTTATACATATATATAATTTTACTGCAGCAGGGTCAGTCTGCCCCGCTTAGTCCTGGTTCCCCAGTGCCTCCCTTCCCTCCAGCGGGCCCAGCAACACGACCTGGGCCTCCAGGAGCGTGGTGTCGGTGTTGGCTTCCAGCGGGGACCGGAGGAGCAGCAAGGCACATCTCTGCTCCCGGCCAAAAGGAGAAGCAGCTGCTGCCGGGCGCGGAGCTCTCCACCTCCCCGCTGGAGCACCAACTGCAGTGTCGAAGGTGGCAATGAAGCCAGATGTGGTTCTGTCTGTGGCGGAGGCCTTGCTGGAGTCTAAGCTGAAGGAGTTTCTGGTGAACCTGCGTGCCATAAATTGTTTCATTTGATTTTGAGCGGGATCCGACCCAGTGGCACTGATGACAAGCACGATGAGTAACTAAATAAAAATCTCCTTGCTGATGGTCTCGTTTGCTTATGTAGGTCATGTAGAGGCATCAGTATTACATTGGGACTGTTTCAGAACCAGTTAAAAGTTCCTCACACTAACTTTAACTCAATGTTTTTCGACAAAGAAATTTGTTGATTAAAGAGTTATTTCTATTGTAAGTCGACTTTTCTTGCCAACAACAATACTGTGTCCGTTTCATCCACACTTGTTGCTATTTTTGTGGCAATATTTTAGTTGCTCAACACCAGGCCTGTTTGAATCCCTGAAATAACTGGAGATGTGGGCAGATCTCTGAGTCTTTGTTGATTAGATCATGAACTTCAGACTGCCTATTGGGTAAATTTAGAGAGCTGTAACCAATGCAGAAACTGAATCAGTCCGTGTCTGTACATATCTATGCCTCTTAGACATTAGCCTCACTGCTCCTCTGTGATAATACAATAATATGATAATACGATAATACTTTTATTGTCAGACAGGTCTGAAATTTGTTTTGCATCACAGCAGCTCAATTTGCAACATCACAGAAAGGACAAAAAATCAAGACAAGAAACAAGGATACATCCATTTAACATTACAATCACAGAAGACAATACTCAGGGCCCTTCAATGGAGGTCCTCCTCCCAGCCTAATCAACATGTTTAATAGATGAAGCACTTAATTAAAAGAAGACAAAGAGCCTCTGATTGGACAATCAGAGGTAAATAACAACTCGATCTCTGTGCACTCAGGAGCAGAGGGGAATGTAGCTGTGCTTTGTCTCCATCAATGTGCAAAAGTTCCGTTTTGACTACACCCCTTTGACTCCACACTAACCCGATTCTTTTATATTATCAAAGTAATTAATGCCACAGGCCTAGTTTTCATTTAAAGGGGACATATGATTAAAAAAAACTCACTTTTTCAGTGCTTGTGCACATCCATCTGGGTATCTGGAGCACCTACCAAATAAGACAACCCAGTCGGTATTTTTGTGGGCTGCCTAGATCAGAAATTCACATGTGATTCAACAAGCCAATCAGATCTGGCTCCCCTTCTTAAATCACATTCATGCTCATTAGAATATACCGCCCACAGCTTGAGAACTACCTTTGCAAAGGTGCACCATATTTTTCTGGCAATTCAATCCGAGCAGACTGGGTTTTATCAGGAGGGGGTCTTAAAGAGACAGGTGCTAAAATGGAGCGTTTCAGACAGAGGGTGAATACAGGTATATTCAGACAAACAGGATGAGAAAAATAATGTGTTTTTTGAACATTTAAGCATGTAAACATGTTCAAGTAGAAACCCAAAATACAAGTATGAACCTGAAAATTAGCATGATATGTCCCTTTAATGTGTGAGGTAGAGATGCACCGATACCAGTATCGGGTCCTATACTGTGCTCATGTACTCGTACTCGCAAAACGGCTCCAATACAACGGCACCGATACCACTTTACGGCAGCGTGTCGTTAACCTCTCGTCACCATCTTTAGTGTCCTATCGCACACGCTCCACCTCCCCGACGGTGCGGGCGAGACGGGCCAATGGTGCACACAACCCCGCGGGGCCGGGATCACACCTCAGCCGGCGCGCGCTGGCCCTCACTCTCATCACGCCGCAGGGTTTTGCTTGCACCCTCTGACTCGTGCGTGCGTTAGACTCCTTGATCCGTGTTTCAAGACGGGTGGGTTGCAGAATTTATGCGGGCCGAGCCCCGAGACGCGGTTTGGGCGCACTAAGGACAGTCCTGCCCGGTGACACTTTGGCCACGGCCCCAGGAAGCACCTTCGCAAACAGAGCCTTTCCAGGCCGACCTAGAGCCGGTCGCGGAAGCGGTATCGGTAAAGGCGAGTTCCCAAATGTAAGTACTTACACTTGTAATCAGTCTGAAAAAAAGTGGCATCGGTGCATCCCCAGTGTGAGGCTTTTAGGACATCATCGTGAAATAATAATAATGATAAACTTTATTTCTTTCATACAAGAAATGCTGCTCAAAGTGCTTTACAATAAGAAAATAACATGCACCAAGTGCTTCACATGAAATCAGACCTAGAATGAACATAAAAACAGTGCCATAATTAATGGAAAATAAGATGGAAAATATAACCCACTTGATAATAATAGTACAAATAGGATAAAAATAACAATGAGACAAAAAAAATGATAAAACACAGAATGCATAACCTAAGATGGAAAATAATCATCTCTGATCTTACACTGCAAACCACAAAGCCCTCCATAAAGAATGCACGGCTACAAAAAGTAGCCCAAGAGTGTAGCTTGATAGCCCTCATAATCTATCTAATCCAGCCGACTTTAATGAGTCAAGAAAGGGCAGGGGATTAATTTAAACGATGGCTATTGATTGAAGCATTAGACCTGTCTGAGAGGAATTAAAGTGTTTGGGAGTGTGCCTAAAATACCAAGTGGGTCTCTGCAGTGGGCCATACAGAGAGAGAGAGAGAGGGAGAGAGAGAGAGAGGGAGAGGGAGAGAGAGAAGGAGGGTGATGGTACATTACCACCTCAGCAAGGTAAACTGGACCTTGGATTGGACGCCTGAAGCGATGCCATGGCTCACAGCTCACACGGCAGCTAAATCACAAACAAAATAGCCAGAGGAGAGGTGAGGAGCGTTTTCCTACTGGGAGACACAGGAGTATGTTGGTCTGATGTCAAGGACGTGCTCCTGTTGTCGCATATGACCATTTTGTCTAAATTAGACAAACATTGATATGACAACAGTAACAGTGTGTAGAACCTGAATCCTGCATGTGAGATGATGATTGAGGAGGGGCAACCAGCTGCATCAAATACTTTCTAAAGTGGAGATGAATCAGTCAAACGAGTTAAAGGGACTGTTTGTAATTTCTTACATGTATAAATCATTGCAGGTCGGTGTCCCATGCACGCCCTCACGTGTGTCTACGCTGTTCAGACTCAGACTCCAACACAAACTACACGGAAGCACCAAAACCACAAAGTTCTATCTAGTGCAGCCCGTCTGTTAAACAGTGTTGGCCGCGGTCGGAGGACGCGGGGGAGACCGTAGCTTTGGTCTCCAGGACCGGCGTCTCTGTTGTACTCAGCTCCTCCGCTCCTCTACCTGCCTTCACTCACACACTACGCTCGTTCTCTCTTGCTCGGCTCGCTCCACTCTCACGTGCAAACGTTATCGTCTCCGAGCAAAACTCCGGTGTCTCCCCTGTTCCCTCCGGCCGCGGTCGGGAGGCTGAGGCAGGAAAAGCCAACACTAGGATCAGCATTGATTCATGGAGAGACCTTGGTCTGGTCAGCTAACATTACTGCCAAGCAGCTGAAATATAGAGTGATATTGTGCTTTTAGCTGACGTGTGTCTCCTCATTGTATTGACTGATGCTCACTCACATTCAGGTAGTGCGTGCACACAGGCGAGCGCGAGCAACAGGGCGCTGACTGTCGTTGACATTGCGGCCACAAGTGTCGCTGTTACAACCAATTTCTGATTCTTACAAACAGTCCCTTTAGCTGGTTTACTAAATGGATTTCCACTCTAATGAACAATTATACAACAAACATGACAAATGTCAGCATTTAAAAGAAAAAAGCTTTGTTTCATCCTCCATAGCAAGAGCACCGCCATGTATCAGTACTCTGGCCTGTGACGTCACAAGGTTGTTTGGCTCGGCTGAGTTACACAGATACAACGGTAGAGACCTTATATTTGCATATCACAATAGTACAGATGGAAAGATGCGTGATTACTGTGACGGTTTTAAGGGAAAACAGATTTATATCAACCCTAGATTTAAGGTTTTGTAAAGATCTGTTTAAATTCATGAGTTCACATGAAATGTTGAGTAAATGTCTTTTTCAAATGTTTTTAATGACAACAAAGAATTCTCAAAATAATTCCAAGTGACATTTTTATTGTTGTCCATCGTATTCAACCATTTGAGTAGGTAAAGTGAGATTTGTGATTTTAACTGTAAGTTTGAGCAACACATGAATGTGTTAATATTTGGACATTACATCAACACATAACTGTTAGTATTTACAGTATTTTTAGAAGGAGAAATATCTCCAACCGAATCAGCATGGCGATGTGATGAGACCGCCAAAAGACCACGTATCACAAAGGACAAAGGCAAAGTCCTCTGACGCTACTAATATTGAGTTAGCTAAATTATCTCTGTTAAAGAAGGTTCATTCTACTCTGTCTTCTACAGCTAACAACAGTGAGGAGGAGGTATTTAGGCAACAAGTGGCGATTGATATAAAAGATGGAGTAGTTCAGCTCAGGGACAAAAGAAATATGAATCTGCTATATGATGCCCTAGATCAGGGGTGTCAAACTCAATCACAGAGAGGACCAAAATTAAAAACTGGGACTACATCGAGGGCCGAACAGGGTCAACATTTATTAAAAAGGATAGACAGGATATTGGAAAAAGTGCAAAAAGAAAACATATTTAGGTAGGCTACATTCTTCTTTTATGCACATGTGCCAGAGCCAGATGTTTGGCATCTCTTCATTAATGTTTGGGGTCAGGTTCTGTGCTGTGGGACCTCAAGATGGAGTGAAGGTGTGCATCAGTGAGACGACTCCTGTGTGCGTTTTTGTTCATCTTCATCACAGAGAGCTGCAAAGTCAGCAAATTGGCAAGTGTGCCAATGCAAAAATCAGCAGAATGCGCAATCGGGAACACGGTGCGGTGGAGACGTGGTTTGTCAGTGTTTCGCAACGAAAGTGACCCAAGTTTCCTTGCTGTATCTGAGTCTCCCACAGCCGCAGCTTGGTTTGGAAAGCTCTCACTGCATCATACATATCTGTGATCACACGTCCCCGAGATGCTTCGTTATGTCGCACTAAAAGGCCAGCTAACATCTCCACTTTTCGTCCCGGAGCTCTGTTGTGTCTCTCTTTCGTCCCGGAGCTCTGTGGTGTCTCTCTTTCGTCCCGGAGCTCTGTGGTGTCTCTCTTTCGTCCTGGAGCTCTGTGGTGTCTTTCCCTTTGCTTTCCAAGAACTGGCAGATTTCCTCATGCAACTGAAAAAAATCTCTTCAGCACTTTCCCTCGACTTAGCCACCATCACACCTCTGTGTGATAGAGCACATCGCTATGTTCAGAATATATCTCCTCAAGAAAGCACTGAACTTGGTGGTGATTTAAGCCTTTAGCCCTTATAGAGTTAACAGTCTGTGTTACGGTGCTTATTACATGTTCCATTTTGAGAGCTTTACCACACAGCGTTTCCCGGTGTATGATGCTGTGATACTCTGTCAGCTCACGTGCTGCACATTTCTCTCGCTGCATCTTCTTCCCCATCCTCCCCACTAATCTGTTCTTTTCACCGCACATCGCAGGCGCTCCATCTTGTCGTCACTCCCGTCAGTTTGTCCCAGGGCGGTTTCATTACAATCACACATTTAGATACTTCCTCAAATATGTCTTTTCCCGTGGTTGTGCCACCATGTATTGATTTAATTCCCAAAAGTTCCTCTGTAACGCACAAACTGGAGTCCACTCCACGGATGAAGATTGACAGCTGTGGTATCAGTCACGTCAGCTCTTCCTGGGGGCTTGGGTGTACGTCCTATATACCTGCGGGCCAGTTATGATAGACATATAATATTTTCTTCTTTCTTTCTCGGGCCTTGAGTTTGACACATGAGCCCTAGAGCAGTGGTTCTCAGACTTTTTTCACCAAGTACCACCTCAGAAAATATTTGTCTCTCCAGGTACCACCATTATGACCGATGTTAAAATACAGTAGTGTAGGCCTGCCCCAGTCAGCAATGCACAGTTCATGCAGGAGACACATTTATTCCTAATAAGAATATTACTTATTGTTGGCTTTTGTCAAAGGGGAGCACTACAACTGGCACTGAAACTCTTCCACACAACTCTCATCCTACGCAAGGGGCAACCTCTCACACTATTTTTTTTAATTAATTTACCCAAAATAAATATATCAAAACAATGTGCAAGTTTAATGGTCCAACAAAATAATCTGGAAGTAAAAATAGTGCAATTTGAGTAACATTTCGATTTTTTTCTAACAGGAATAACTAAAGTTATTCTTAATCAACTCTCTGTAACATACATACCCACTTTTCCCTCTCTCCTTGTTTCTCTCTACTCCCTCCACCTCTCCACCTCCAATTTGAGCAACATTCAACTTTTTTTTTTAACAGGAGTAACTAAAACCAATGCATTCTGAATCAAATATCAGTAACACAAACATAAACACATTCTCCCTCCTTCCTTCCCTGAGATGGGGAGAACATCCTTAAGAATATAGTCAGGTATTACAGTGGAGGAATGTGAGCATCTCAACATGCTCTGGAGTCAAGCTTGTTCTTTTTGGTCACAACGTTCCCAGCAGCTGAAAAGAGGCGTTCAGATGGAGTTGATGTTGCAGGGACAGCCAGATCAGATTTAGCCACAATGGCCAGGGTAGGGAACCTTCCTACATTTTCCTTCCACCATTGGAGTGGGGCGGCTGTGGCTCAGAGGGTAGAGCAGGTTGTCCACCAATCGGAAGGTCGGTGGTCCGATCCTCAGCTGCTCCAGGTCACATGTCGATGTGTCCTTGAGCAAGACACTTAACCACTTAATTGCTCCCGAAGGCATAGCCATCGGTGTGTGAATGAGTATTTAGATTAGATTCTGATGGGCAAAGTTGGCACCTTAGCAGCCTCTGCCATCAATGCTTTTGTTTGTTTTTAAGCTTGCTGCTGGCCAACTCGCTCCTTCTGAAATGTTCTAAAGGCATCTTGCAGCCCCAAGTGCATTGCTTATCTGGGGATCCTTCTTCAGGGCGTGGTTGACCACTAGCTGAAGTGTATGCCCAGCACATCGGTGTGAAGCAACTCCATGCTTCTCTTCCAAGCTCCTGAGAGCTGCCACAACATTAGCAGTGTTATCATGTACAACAGCCAGTACATCACTGAGAGAGAAGCCAAACTTCTCTGCTACCTTTTCCACCCAGCCAGCAATACTTTCCGTTGTGTGACGCTCCTCAAGCGGCATCGTGGCCAGACTGTAAGAGGTGAGGTGTATAGAAGTGTATATCCTGGGTGGAAAGTGTTAATCATCCCTTGGAAGCCTTGACCCTCCACAATAGCAAGGTGTCTCATGTCCTTGACAATCACCTGTCAGATGCTGTCAGTAAGCTCAACAGCCATCTTCAGTGTGCATTGAGTTGTGTTCCTTTTGTGGAAAAAGTCCTCCACACTGCTTTGTCTCATCCTGAAAAAGAGACACAGAAAGCCCATTAGTATAATGATAATAGTGGCACATTTTAAAATCGGTCTAATTTCAACATCACTGTTGTGTTATGACATTAGGGTAATAATAATACTAATAATAATAATATTCAGTACTTTTAGTTAAGTACTTAACTTAAAAGTTAAAAGTTAAAATGGTTTAGACATAGATTTATTTCATCATTGTAATAATATGCAGTTAAGATAATCACTCGGAAATGTACTTTTGCATCAGTGTGGAGCAAGAGAAATAATTGAAACTATTTACAGACTAACAGTCACAGTCCTACAGTCTGTAACGTTACAATATCTAACATTACTTTAAGCCATTTTCTCATCATACATCGCCGTTAAAGTACACATAAAATATAAAACAGCCGAATAACAACGTTAGATGACGCATGGCGTAACGTTATGTTACCATAACAGTGGTCTATAAAATACTTTTAACATGGTGGCGATAAAGAAACATTTTAAAAAAACAACTTTAAATGACTACTGCTAACAGAAACACGCCCGCGTTTAGACAATCTTAGTAGATCATGCCTGGGTGATGAAAAAGTAAACAGGACTTACGGTGGTGTTTTGCTGTGGTCTTCTTCACTGACCGCTCCTGGATGCTTTCTTTTCAGATGCTTGTGCATTGTACTTGTACTGCTGTAGTACGCCATCTCCATTTAGCACAACACACAGAGGACCACGTTGTTGGGTCTTTTGATGAACGTGGGTGAGTTTTTTTTGACGCGTCTTGCTCTCTGGGGGAATCAGAATCCATGCTTGGAACGGGCGCAGCCATTTTTATTACGTCATCCGATGCGTCGACGGACGTTGCGTAAATTGACGTAATCGATTAGGTTGACGAATCGCCCCAGCCCTAGTAAGGGGGGGTTCTGATTGTCTGCAGGGGTGGGGGTGGGGCAGGACACGACACAGGGTCTGACAGAGGAGTCAAACCTGACGTAAAAATGATTAGGTTTTTCCGGGAGGGTGGTGCTGTGTTAGTGATTTGTTGTCTTGGTCCTTTAAAGTCCGTCATGGTTTGGAGTCCTTGCCACAAGTGCCTTGGGTTGTTGGAAGTGAGCTTGGACTCCACCTGTTGTCTGTAGTCCCTCTTTGCCTGTTTGATTACTGTCCTTAATGAATAACGTGAATGTTTGTAGTCGTCTGGTGAGCCTGAGGTAAAGACTGTGTTCCGTGCATTGAGGGCTGCACGGATATCACAGTTTATCCAGGGCTTTTGATTTGGCTTGGTCTTTCTAGTTTTTGTGGGGACTACGTTCTCTGTGCATTTCTTTATGAAGTTGGTGACTGTGTCTGTGAAGCCACTGATACAGTCGTTTGCGGTCCTGAACATCTTCCAGTCCAGGTGATCAAAACAATCCTGAAGGATGGCTTCTGATTGGTCCGACCAGCAGTGAACGGCCCTATAGGCGGGGGCTTCACGTTTCAGTCTCTGCTTATAGGCGGGGAGAAGGAGGATGGAGAAGTGATCTGATTTGTCGAAAGGTGGGCGGGGGAGGGCTTTGTAGCCATTGCGGAAGTGGGTATAGCAGTGGTCCAGTGTGTTGTCCCCCCCCCCGTGTGTTGAAGTGAATGTGCTGATACAGTTTGGGAGAAATGTTCCTTAGATTGGCCCGGTTGAAGTCCCCCGCAACAATGAGTGCGGTCTTCGGGTGCGCGGTCTCCTGCACGTTAACTGCTCTGTGTAACTCCCAGAGCAAGGCAGGTTTTGTTTGTTGTTTTCTTGTGTTTGCTCTCCCCCTCCTGTCCTCTCTTTTTCTCCTGGCAGGTCATGTGTGTGGTAGGGGGTGTGGCTGGCTCCTCCCAGGGCAGCAATGAGGCACACCAGGTCTTCATTCAGATGATCAACCCCTCCATAAAAGCCTGGTCTGGACTCCACTACTCTGCCAGATAATTCCGTCTCGTTCGGTAGTGCACCGTGTTCCTTCTCTAGTGTTTTTGCATCTTACTATTTTTACTAGTGTGTCTCGTGACATTGTTACTTCCCTTTGTTTTTTCCTGTACTCAGGTTCCCTGGTGCCTTGTTGCTGCTCAGCTTCTGTATTCTCCGGTGACTGAGATATTCCATGTGCTCCAGCCTCGTGTTCATTCTCTCCTTGCCACGAGCCTGCCAGCTCCCTGCCTGCGTTTTTTCTTCCTGGTTGGAAAATAAACTCCGTTTAAATTTTGTACTTAACAGAGTCCGTCTCTGCTTCTGGGGTCCAGACAAAACTAAAACCTGACAGGATTCCCGGCACAACTGTCAACCGGGGCAGACTGTCCTCAGTGCGAGAGGTCCGCGGTGATCACCCCGTCTCGTTTACCATTTATGCTGTGTGACTTTTTGCCATCAGCATTCATGACCGTACAACGTTTATGATTAAATTATTTACTAGAGCACCGAGTTCTTCAGAGATCTAGCCTCGTAATTTTGCTCTCAAAGTGCTCCGGATTGATGCATTTAACTTTAAAATGTCTTCCGGGGGGAGCACCACACCCCAGTCTCTCAAAATCCTGTGGGAAACACTGCCCCCAGTCAGTACCAACCAGGAGGAGCACCATTTGTGGGACCCCATTTGACTCAGCCAAGGTATGAACATTACACAGGTGTGCCAATTCAAGTGCCACATCCCCCATATCAGAGCCAGCAGAGCTTCCAACCCCAGAGCCAACCGGCCCAACAGTCTCAAAGCCTCTTAAAGGATGATGAATGCTGAAGATGAATAGTTGAAAATAAGCTGTCTGTAATCAACCTTTTTCTAGCATGTTCAGGTTGCAGGGTTACTTCTGCACCAGTTTTTTATATATTTGAAGTGCCTTAACAAGAGATTTGTTTATATCTATAGAAATGTTGTTAATATCATCCACTCTGTAGTGTGTGACCTTTTTCATGTTCATTTTTAGAAATTTCATTACATGACTACTAAGATGATTAATTTGTTTGAATGTTCTTTCAAGTGCAGTTAGATTTTAATGCTCTTCTGTGGTGGTTAAAAAAAAAAAAACAACCACCACCAACTTTTTAATGAAAAAAACTAAATTGTCAATCACATCTTTGTAAGAAAAGATTGCCTTGCTTACTTCTTACAAAATAAAACAAAGCAGTAGTGTGTTCCATAACCTCGCATTGTTTGTAATTAGCAGTTCATTAAAGGGACTGTTTGTAAGAATCAGAAATGTCTTGTTAACAGCGACACCTGTGGCCGTTAAGTCAATGAAAGTCAGCGTCTTGTTGCTCACGCTCACTCTACATATTCATGAATGAGCATCACTCAACACAGTGAGGCAGCGCACTAAAACCACAGTATCACTCTATATTTCAGCTGCTTGTCAGTAATGTTAGCTGACCAGACCAAGGTCTCTCCATGAATCAGTGCTGATCCTAGTGTTGGCTTTTCCTGCCTCAGCCTCCCGACCGCGGCCGGAGGGAACGGGGGAGACGCCGGAGTTTTGGTCGGAGACGATAACGTTTCTCTCTGCGGAGCTCCGTCACGTCACAAGACACGGGAAACCTCTGTTGGTCTGGAGGAGCTGCAGCAGTTATTTCTGCACACACGTCCACTGAACATTCACTAGATATTCTCAGAGCTAAACTAACTCTTCTGCAGTGTGGAGTGTGAGCGCATGCACATGACAGGTGGAGCGAAAAAGTGAGAACGAGCGCGGTGTGTGAGTGAAGGCAGGCAGAGGAGCAGAGTACAGCAGAGACTCCGGTCCTGGAGACCAAAGCTACGGTCTCCCCCGCGTCCTCCAACTGCGGCCAACACTGTTTCACAAACAGGCTTCACTAGAAACAACTTTGTGGTTTTGGTGCTTCCGTGTAGTTTGTTTTGGAGTCTCGTCTGAACAGCGTAGCCACACGCGAGCGAGCATGGCACACCGACCCGCAATGATTTATACATGTAAGTTACAAACAGTCCCTTTAACTTAACAGGTGTTTCGCACAAAACTCATGCTCAGCAAAGATGGGAAATACTATCAAATTGATTTATTTATACCAGTATGAAGCTATTGAATAACACATCAATTACGAGTCATTCATTTGATCTAGCAACAACGCTCATTTTATGGCATCGGCATAAACTCCTCTTTATCCCATTCAAACCCAGCTGCCCGTCAGCGATGAGCCGGCCTGCTGAACGAAACAAAAACCGGGTGAAAACAACAAAGAAAGGTGGGGACACCTGCATTTTTTTAGTGGACTTCAGATGACAATATTCACAACTTGGATTTATTTTTATGATAAAACGTTTTGATTGGTGAACCCTTACGGACCAGAGGAATAGACACATACTCAGACTTTACGACCACTTCAAAGGTAAATTGTGCCAGATTAATTGATCAACGGCCAAAATGTCCGTTGGGAAATATGCCAAATTAATTAATTTATAGCATATTAAATAGCCTAATATTGTAAGATATGATGCCAAGACAACTTAAATATAAACTTGTATTATACAAAAGTTTAAATGATTCTAATCCAGTAAAGCTGTCCGCTCGGTGTGTGAATAAAGACGATCTTCATACAGCCAGCTGACTGTAAATACGAAACAAACAAAATGGCTTGGACCCAGCCAGTACAATGATTCTCCATGTTTCTTCAATACATTTTGACTTTTGGACTTCAGACTGAGACGATTACAGAGACGAGGAGCAGCACAGCGCGGCACTGTGATTGAGTGCTTGAGAGAGAGACAGAGAGGGGAAGAGAAGGTGGACTGAATGCAATGTTTTGGTAAAGTATTAATAATAATTTGAATGTCAACATCATGAATGAAGCTTCAAACTATTTGGCAGGCTACAGCCCTAGAGCCAAACAACACTATTTTCAATTTGATGAACGCGGAAATTGGACCGACCAGGCTATTATTTCATTTTCTAGACTGCTTCTTCATTTAAATTATTTTCGAGTTATGTCAAATACAGGCTTTTATATGGCTTTTTAAAACATACAACACTTTCACTGTCTGTTGTTACTGTGAACCGCGTGGCTTGCGTTAAAAATAGGCGAGACCTTGAATCTCTAGAAGAGACGCGTGCGGTCTGTACAAGCCGTTAGCTTCAACAGAAGGGTTTTTTGGTCTCCCACTGATAATGCTCACCACCTTGTCTGGATCCAGGCAAACAGTTGTTCTAAAAACTCTGAAGCGATTTGCAAAAAATTCCAAAGGTGTTTTCCACAACTTGGCGAGCCCCGGAAAGATGGTAATTGTAGATCCTTTGACTCTTGTTGAAATTTTGAAAGCGATAAAGCCATGTCCAGACTGGCCGCGTGAGCAGCGCATGGCGGCTGCCTCACTGAACTGCTGCGGGATTCACGCATTGGCTGTTCACACCAGCTGCGTTTCTGCTGCTGCTGCCGCCAGCCCCTTGTTTCTACATAGAGTTTGCCTTTCATAATGGCCATTTAACTTCATTATAAATGTGATTTATATTTATTATACCCCCGCAACAACGTAGTCGTTGTCCTTGCACATGTCTGTCCGTCTGCATGTCACACTTTTGTTTCCAGAGCAGAACACGAAAACTATTCAACTTCAAATTTGGTATGATGGTTGACAGTGTGGTTTAGATCATATAAGTTATACAGGTTTGTTTTTTTATTATAATACAAAGCAAAATAATTAAATAACAAAGGCAATAACATTTTTGTTAAAAAAAAAAAAAAGGTTAAATAAATAATTATTTTATTACGCAATACTAAAAAAATTTCAAAAAAACAAACATGAAAAATGAAAAAACCTTATAAATAACATGTTAAAATAACAAATAAAATATTTACAACATAATGACCACAATGAAATGATGAAATGAAATATCACTAGAGCGTAGTTTGGTTTGATATGATAAACCAAAAATACCAACAAGTTTATTTGAACTCGTGGTACATTGGTACTGAGGGGTCTTGAAGTTCTTCCAGAAATGATCTTTGTGGTCCTTGTTGTTGGATGGGTCTTGGGGGAGGTGCTTGATGTTGAGTGGACTGACCTTGCTGGTCATAAAGCCTCGGCCGCACCAGGAACGGCTGCGTTACCTGTTGTTTTTTAATTCGGCGTCCGTTAACAAGTTAGAACAGCCACACTGCCAGAGATTCGAGTTCTTGCCTATTTTTGACGCAAGCCGTGCGGTTCAAAGCAACAACAGACTGTGAACGTGATCTACTGACTGTATATTGACATCATATCAGCAAAATGACTACAGTTTCAATGTCTGTATCTGTAGAATATGTTACGGAGATGAAAAAAAAGTAAAAATTCCACTCCTTTGTTGTGCCACCAGCAGAGCCACTTGGCACATTTTTTTGTTTTTCACAAAAGCATCCCAGAGCACCTTCCACCTCCGCTTGCATTCATCAACTGTAGGAAAAAAAATATATATATTATGACAACATGATTAAAAATGACAACTTTTTTTGTCTTTCCTACACAGGTTACTAGGAACAGGAGAACGCTTCTTGAGCCTTGCCTTCCAGTTTCGGCTTGGTAAGAGCACTGTTGCCGCTAGTGTTCACATGACCTGCAGGGTAATTGAGAGTCAGATGACAGCAACTAACTTCCCAAGGCCAAATGAGGACATGTGGAAAGCCATTGCCTCATTGTTCTGGTCCAAGTGGGACTTCCCTAACTGCATAGGTGCCTGATGGAAAAACATGACCATAGTAGCACTTAAAAAATCAGGAAGAAGTTCTTCAACTACCAGAAGACATTCTGCATTGTTCTTCTTACACTGGTAGATGCTGACTACAGCTTCACGTTTGTCCAGGTGGGGGACTTCGGAAGGTCAAGCGATGGCGGAGTCTACTCAAACTCTGCACTCGGAAGAGGGAAGGAGGCCAAAAGTTTGGACATGCCTGCAGACTGTCCTCTACCAGGGTCAGGTGTACAGGGTCCAATGCCATACACCGTGGTGGATGATGCTGCATTCCCGCTCAAGACCTACCTGAAGAGGCCATTTCCTGGGACCAACATCTCAAGATGGGGACAGATTTTGAATTACAGACTGTCCCGGGCTAGGATGGTGGTTGAGTGTGCCTTCAGCTTCCTGTCAGCTAGATGGATGGTGCTCCACACGGAGATCAACATGAAGCCAGAAAATGTTGACTCTGGTCATCGCGATGTGCATCCTGCACAATTACCTGCTAACCCCATCCCGAAACCAAAGGTGGCTGGATGAGGCCGAACACACATGGGACGTACTTCCACAAGTTCCAAACATGGGTGGAAATTTTTCACCTCCCCTAAAGGCCGAGTTTCCTGACGAGACAGAATGGTGTAGGGCTCCTAAACTCTAACTAACTAATCACACACGAGTAGTGATTAAAGTCAAGTCACCAAGACTGTTTTAGTGTTGAAGGCTGAGGACTCTTGGATCCTGGAGCCAGCTCTTTGGGCCAAACCATGTGCTGCCATGTCATGTGGGGGATTTGGGTTTAGTTAGTTCTGCTTTGTATTTAGTTGTAGTTGGTGTCCATCTTGGTTACCCCCTTGTGTGCTATTTGGTTTGGCTAAGCCCTTATCTGCCCTCATGTGTCATTGTG
Organism: Sebastiscus tertius; assembly: GCA_916701665.1. Taxonomy (NCBI): domain Eukaryota; kingdom Metazoa; phylum Chordata; class Actinopteri; order Perciformes; family Sebastidae; genus Sebastiscus; species Sebastiscus tertius. The sequence continues at coordinate 29,382 of CAKAOH010024001.1, forward strand.
CAGGTTAGTTTTGTTCAGTCAACATCTTGTTTAGTTGTGAGAATAAGTATAGTTATATTGCTTTAACCTCTTTTATAGACCTAGGTATTAAATTCTTGGTTTATAATGTTTTGTTATTTTTTGGGTAAATGAAAAGCCCAATTACTTCGACAACTCCTGCTTCCTCGTTGCCTCACTGCTTGGTCCCTAACACTTTAAATAAAAACTTGCATGTAATCAATCACCGTTTCCATTTTTTATCATAGATTTAATGACATGTTGAAATGGAGTAATAATAATTGTACTTTTATGTTTTAATTTCTGAGTAATTGCTTTTACACTTTTAACATGGCGTTAACCTTAATTGTCCTGAATTTGTTACAGAATAGGGATGTTAATAATTAAGCGTTGAACTAACATTAACAATTTTGAACGATTAATAATAAGAAATAAAGATGTATAAAAAATGTTTTGAAAGTTGAGCAAAACTCAGGAGCGGCTTGTTACTTTAAGGAGAAAAGCTGGTCCACTTTAAGAGAGTCTGAGCCGGCGTTGCTGGATACAGGAAGTTGGCTGTAGTCTCGCATGGATATATTAAGAGAACTGAATAAAGCGTTGGAGGCGGGGCCCCGTTCATTCCTATGAAAGTTGCTCAGTGGCGCATGAAGACAAAATGTCTCGACTTCCAACTGGAAAAGTATCTGGATCTTCCTGCGATTTTTCCACTTCCATTGGACCAATGGAACAGGAGCAGTAGCGTCCGCTCGGTCTCATGGCTCGGTCATGGCTTGCTAACTCCGCCTCCCAGCCCTCGCTCCAGCCTCTAGCTGGTACTCATTCACATGAATGGAGGAAGGGAAATAACTGGATTCGGCTATTAGCGCATTTTACAACTTTTAGAACCTAATGATTTAAATAAGGACTATTAGAGTATTTGTACTGAGAAATTGATTCACCTAAAAAAAAATTATCCGCTGAATTACAGACATCTCTTTCCCAATGTAAGTCTATGAGAAAAAGTCTTTTTGGGCCCTATGGCATCACGTGATGGACACGGAAGTTGCAGTACCGCTGTTTGGCCACTATGAAAGTTGTGATCAATGACCAGCGCTTTTCCTGGGGGCTTGGGGTATTGAACTGAGGAGTTGTAGAATTTATTCACTGTTATGCTCCCCCTTCTTCTGATCATGCTGCTCCTGTCTCATGCCTAATCTTGGTCTGTGTTTCTTCTCTCCAGGTGCGGCTGCTCTCTTGATTGGGAGTCAATAAAGAGGGGGATGGGATTTGGGTGCACTCTCTCTTCCACTCTGGCAGCAGCATAGTGACCACTTGTAGTTTGGTTTTGTTCATCTTTTCTGTTGAGTCCGGTGGTCTAGTTTTCGGTGTTTTGTTTCTGTTTTGTCAGGGTTTAGTTTGGGGTTATGTTGTTCAGGGGTAGAGGGAAGCACCCGGTTCCGCCGGCTCTGTAAGAGCTGGGCTGAGGTGGCTTCCTCTCTTTTGTTCCTTTTTGCCGGCTCACCAGTTTAGTTAGTTATGGGTAAAACTTTAGGGGTTAGTTTGGTTCTTTTACTTAACTTAGCTCTTTTGTTAATTATTGGTCTATTTCTGTGTTGCTCTTAAATAAAAACTTGTATATTGTTTGAAAACTCTTGATTCTTGTGATTATGTTCGACCTCGTCAACGAGCTTTTCTCGGGGTTGTAACATTCACCGACAAAAAACTGTACGCACACTGCTACTGCTGCATTCACAGCTTTGAATGTGCCATGGATTGCCTTCCAACGCCCTCTGGAAAGCACTGTGCTTGGCCAACCTGGCAAAACCTTCATCCACAGCCCTCTTTCCTCCTTCATAGAGAGGCGATGTAATTGTTGTCAATATATTGCTACATAATTTGTTTACTTCTGCAAGCATCGTTTCATTCAGTAAATGTAGTGTTTTTATTTTGAAGGCTCCGCTAAGTTACCTGAGAATCTCATTAGGCTGCTCTCACGTGAGTAGGACTCTTAACCAGCAGCACCGGCAAGCAAGCAGTAAGCACGGACAATTGTGCACCTGTTGAGAGTTAGTGACTCGTCACAACGGACTTTAAGTGGATGTGAACCTCTGAAGCTTGAAGATTACTCCTCATCAGCAGCATGGTGCCAACCAGGTATTTTGTTTGGTTTGTCTGTATTATACTTTGTAAAATGTTATTTCACATGCTCTGCATGCTATTTTTATGTTGCGTTAACACAGTCTTGTTAAGACCAGTTAAGGTGGACCCAGATGCAGACACAGGAGGCAGATGAAAAATTAACAAAAGGCTTTATTGCCAAACTGTGCAGAGGAAATGATCAGAGCAAAAACGGGGCTGGGGATTAAAGCCACGCAGCCAGACAGACAGGCAAGCAGACAGGCAGCAAGGGCTCCTAGGCACAGAGAAAACACACGTTAGTGAAACTATCAAAATCACGATCACGGTCTACTTGCAGGGTTCCATAAAGTTAATATAGTACAGGCTTTTAATTTTGTAAACACTAGTTATAGCAGAAACCCTACATATGCTACAAATATATAATAGATAATATCTCTCTCTCTAACTATCCAAACAAACACCACATGACTTCTTCTTGGGTACAACTCCTCACTTGTCGGCTACTCATCAATGATGGATGACACTAAACTAATCGTCGAGGTTGAAAAGCACTCTGAGCTCTATGACCCACAGAATAAGTTTTACAAAGATGTAAGAAGAAAAGAAAAGCTATGGGAAGAAATTGCCTCTGCTATTGGTTATGAATGTAAGTTTATTTTATTAGTCAGTTTGTTTTTCTCTAGATAATTAGGGCCGAGCAAAGTGATATCTGCCCGTCGGGTCGGTTCCAATCAATGAAAGTAGATCCATTTGTTCAGCGCTCATTCTGAAATACTTCAGGTATTTTTCTCTATCAAAGCGCAGTTCAGCTACAAGATGGTGAAAAGCTCCAAGTTGCCTCCTTGTCTGATTTAGCGGGTGAACCCACATTTTTCGACGGTGCCTTCTCTGGAACCTTTGGAGCAAAAGATAAAGCGCTATGGCTTTTCTTTTCTCTGAATGCCCCACGCGTGTATCACACAGCCACCACGCGACGCAGGTGCCACGTGCTCCTGACGTCCCAGTGTGTCTGCGGGCTAAGTAGTGAGCTGATCATCTGATTACTGCCGGCTGTGTGATTTGCATCAGGTGGGTTGATTGTGTCATGGAGCGCGGGAAACTGCTGGTGGGAGGAGAACACACACACACACACACACTCTACCATGCACTGAGACTGTCTCCGTAACATTATACACAATATGCAAAAAAAATCACTATTGAGTAGCTGCAAAAGAATGTATCTTAGTATATATTATTAGACATAATTATAACCTAATTGTAATTTCTTGTTTGGAGGCTGAGTATCATAAACTCAAATTTTGCAAACCTAATGATATGTCTAGAGTTATTCTAATTTATTTTCTCAACAAATCCAATCAAAAGACCACAACTAACTGTGTTAGGTCTATCAATACTTTCTGATTAAACACATTCTTCAATTACCCAAATAACCTGATTCCTCTGAGAAACCAGGTAACTGACTGACCTTTTCACTCAGTTACAGCTGGTTTTGCCTGCGTGGTTGTTGTCAGGTTCGTCAGACCATAACACTGAAGGACGCTGTTGTGACACTTAAGGTCAAAACGTTCAGGTAGAATATAAAGGAAAATCTATCTATCTATCTATCTATCTATCTATCTATCTATCTATCTATCTATCTACATCGGCTTTGGGCTTCTCTTCATTTGAATTTCCTCCTCTTCAGACTGTAGATCTGATGTGTTGCACATCAGAGATTTCTTCAGCAGTTGTCGTGCCTCGAAGTAATAATCTAATAATGAAATGTGTCACATTTCACTTGAATTTCAAATTAACAGTATAAAAAAAGAATGATAGACAATATATATTTTTTCAAATTACTATAATATTTTTCAATTTTTGCTTACTATAGCCCTTTCTTAGTAGAATATTTGAGAATTAGCATACCACATGATTTAAAAACTCTGACATCATATCTTTTCCAGTCAGGTCCAGGCTCCTCTGCATTTTTCAGTGCCCTGTCCACTCTATCGTCATTTTTGTAATTTGGCCAATAAGTGACAGCGCCAGTTTTGTGGCACCACTGCTACCGTTTTGTTGACCAGGAACTCGATTGAGTGGAACATCTTTAAAGCTGAAATAGGCAAGATTGGAGCAAATATGATTAAAAAAGTTATTTTTATAAAACAGTCACCATATCTTGACAATAGTACATGAAACAGATAATCTGAAAAAAAAACATTGCCTCTGTGTCCTCCGGTGCTCCTAACGGCATCTGCGAGATTTCACAGACCGGAGGAAAACAAGCGGTAAGAGCTGATCTGGAGTCTGCCGTATGAATTGTGTGATGCTGCGTCCGTGAAAAGCGCTGTATAAATAAATTATACTTACTTAAGAGTGTCGGTAATTCTCTCTTCTTTGACGATGGACTTCATCCGACTTGGCCAAGGGGAAAGTCTGGTTTTCTGACTAACTCTTTCAGCTTGTGCAGATAACTTTCATAGGGAAATGCAGAAAATGAGTCAAGGCAACCATGTCGTCGTACTTCATCTGCCAGATGGACCAAACCATGTACCTAATAAACAATTTGATCTTTGCCATATATATCTCACCAAAGTGACGAACAAAATATTTAAGTAAGGTGTGGGCATATTGGGTGTGGCACGATAGTCTAGGACTTGATAAAATAGCAGAGATGAGTAGCATGAAATGTCTGTACATATTTCTGTCCAGAAAGGTACCTAGCATTAAAGGTCCTATGTACAGCAGAAACTGCCTTAATTCCGTGGCCTTCCAACGATCTAATTCCCTCATCGATCTGGGCTTTCAGACAAACTCCACAGGAACATAGATAGGGACGCATTTCTAACAATTTTGCCGAAATCCAAAGGACCCCTGAGCCAGATGTGTAGCATTCGCCTAACAACACCTACACAAACAAAATGCATGTAATCTAGAGGGAATTGTGAAACTATACCGACACTGCTGCCATGAAATGGATGTGGCCCCTCACGATGATGACTCTCCTCAACCATGTTTTCGTCTGTCCTTAGACCATAGTCTGTACATCGGAATGTCTTGCGTCTGATTATGTATTTTCCAGTCCGTGCACATTTGTCACAACTATGGTAGCCATTGTGGTTCTTTGTGTTTTTAACAAATGACCTGGCTGGTGTGTCACAAAATGACTGTGTCTAGCTTGGGCTTCAATTTCTTTCTCTCAAAATCAAAACCGTTTTCAAGCTGTTGTAACTCAATAACAAAATCTCCAAAGAACTCTTGTGCTGAGCTCGGTTTCTTTGGTCCACAGAACAAACCTATCACTACTGGTTCTTTCATGGGAACACTCCGTAGCAGACCGAGGATGGGACACAGTTGCGGACTAGAGCTCTAGAATAAAGGAAGTCCATCTGTGTTTATTTGCAGCTTCAAAGTGAAACTGTCTGCCAGTGTGTGTACATACTTAAACAGCACATTTCTAAGCGAAGGCAGAATACCAAAATAGTGGTTCTGTCCCCTAGCCCTTTCCAGAATTGAGTATTTTGTCTTAGTCCTAAGGAGGGTCCTAGCATCCTTTGGAAGATCAGGACGCCAAATGCCAAGTATGCCTTATAGTGCTGTCAAAGCAATCAAAGAAATGCCAAAGTGTATGGCCTGTCGGAAATGCTGTCAAAAGCCCAGGACACACTGGGAACATCAGCAGCGCGTGGTGGCTACGGAACTTGTTGTTTTTATTTCGGCGTCCATGTTAACAGGTTGGAGCAGCCACACTCCGCATGAGCAGCATGTTTTACGCGCAGCTCAGCTGCGTTTCAACTGCGTCTCTATAGATTTGAGGTCTCTCTAGGGATGTCACGAGAACCGATTCAGTACTGGTTCGGTACCAACATTCTAAAAACGTGACAGTACTCGTTTTTCGGCACCGAACAATGCCTGTAATGGTCATTTGGTACCTGAGCGGAGGTACTGGAGATGTGATTCTTACGGATCTAATGTATAAGCTTAATGTATAAGCTTAAAAGTGGTCTCATCTGTCGTGAAATGAAGGAAGAAGAAGAACGCCGTAACAGCACGGAAAAAAACAACAACACGAGACGTGAAAGATGGCAGCCGCTGCAGCGCTACCTCCGCCTCAACTCGTTAGGAACACGAATAGCAAGAGTCGGTATAGAAGTACTTTGCGTTCGAGGCGGATTCACTAGGAGTAATAATTGATTTGCAAAAACCAGTATGCAAACGGTGCCATCGTACTTTTCAAACCAAAGGAGGAAATACTTCCAATTTAGCAAAGCACCTCAAAGACAGACATCCAGATCTGTTCAAAGAATTCAAGGTGAGTGAGTTTCAAATCATGTGAACGTTAAATTAACAGCTACTTGTTACACTTATTCTTTATCCTGATATAGCCTACACGTTAGCATTGTTTTTGTTTGAGACAGCTGGCATTGTTTTGTAGCCAAGTATGTTCCATACAACGCTTGCAATAGCAAAACGCTAACGCTACTTCAAAGCTATAAAGAAATAGCAGGCCGTACAACGCTGTGATTGTTAGTATATTAGTATTCAACAATGCAGTGTAGTAACAAAATATAACATTAGCATAGCATTTTTATTTTTCATAACTATTTAATGTTCTAATGGTCTGTCACCATGTCAGTGAATTTAAACTACTTGCAATCTGTGAGGATATATAGAGAGTGTGTGTGTGCGTGTACGGCCTCTGCTGTTTTCTTACAGTACATGGATCAAGTTCCTGTCTACACTGTAGAAAAGCATGGATTTCAGCAAATGCTTGAGCAGTTCTGTGCTGCCTTTGAAGTTAATTTTGCAATTTAAATAAGTTATAGGTTAAATAAGTTAAAAAGTGAGCTAAAAAAAGATTAAAACATTAAAAAGTTGTGATTCATTTCACTGGTCAGAGCATACCTGCAGTCAGGCACGCTCTTCAATTAAGCACATGCTTAAGTTGAGGCTTAAGTTGAGGCACACACTTCTGCCTCGGGGAACATTTGTCTGTAAGTAATATGTGTAAATAATTAGCAAGCCGTTCTTGTATAGGAATATTATGTGTGTATGTTTTTATAGTTTTGGTAAAACATGTGCTCTGCTACCTAGCAGTTAGGCTACAGCGGGTAGCTAGTCCTGCTCAGTATTGACTGTGTGGTGAAGTTGCTGTGGTTTTTTGAGCTGTGTTCTTTCATACATTACAGTGTTGCTTTATATTTGGTAGAAATTGTGTATTGTTATCATAATTATGAGTGTAATTCCTACATTCTAGCCAATGAGTGTAATTCCTACTTTCTAGCCTATATGGATGTGTTAATGTTTGTGTACTAAGTTATCTGACTTATTTTTGTAATGTTTCAGTTTTACAACCAAAGTAAACCCAGAAGAGGATACCAACCAGTAAAATACAAAAAAAGTCAAGCCTTGTGTGTATATTGGAGGACTTTGAATGTTAACTGACTGTCTAGCTCTGCTAGAGAGAATGCATTGCAAGGGCAGTACAAGTTCAATCCCAGATATCAGCTACCAAGTAGAAATTATTTCATGTATACAGAGATCCCCAAAATCTACACTGAAACTAGAGACCTCATAACCCAGCATCTCCGAGAGAAACCATTTTATGCCTGCACAACTGATCTGTGGACAAGCAGAGCTGCAGACACCTTCATGTCTATTATTACTATGCAGTACATAACCAAGTCATGGGAGATGCACTCCTGGTGTTTAGGCTGTAGCGGCCTGAACACAGAGCACACAGGTGAGAGTTTGAAGAATGCCCATGAAGAGAAGATTGAAGAGGAATGGAAGTTAGATATTTCAAAAATGGCAGGCATCACAACAGGCAATGCCTCCAACAACCAGAAGGCCTTTAAAGACGACTATACATGGATCCCATGTTTTGGACATAATCTGCACCTTGCAGCTAACAAAGCAATCAATATTGACAGGGTATCTGCAGCACTGTCAAGGCTTCGCTAAATCATATCCGCCTTCACCAGATCACCAAAGCTTTCACGTCAACTTGCTAAGAAACAGATGGACCTCTCACTCCCAGAACATAAGCTCATATATAATGAACCTACTCGTTGGAATTCTTCATATGATATGATGGAAAGGTTTTTGGAGCTGCATCAAGCTGTATGTGCGCTGCTGGCAGAGGACAGAAAGAAATGGCATCTGATGCCCAAAGACACTGACATTACCACTTCAGAAACTCTGAAAGAAGTCCTTGGACCACTGAGTCCTTTCACTGATGCACTCAGAGGAGAGAAGCACACAACCCTCTCCTCTGTCTTACCACTGATGCGGAAGATAATCACATGCCTCAGTGATGAAGAAGACAATGACTCTCTACTTGCTGGGGAGATGATGGGTTCAATCAAAGAATATCTCAAAAAACGTTATGATCACAAGGACTTACAGCTTCTTTTGAACACTGCCACCTACCTTGACCCTAGATTTAAAGACAGCTTTGTTTCACTTGAGGATGATGTCAAAGAAAGTCTTCTGGATCAGATAAGGAATGCTGCTGATGATGGAGGTGGAATCCAAGTGCCAAGAGAAGCAGAGGCGTCAAGCCAAAACAGGCCATCAAAGAAGTCCAAGACTGATTTTGAAACGGCAGCTTTGTAATATACAAGGAGAAAAGAAAGGCAATGATAACAGATCAACTCAAGCAGGCCTCAAGTAATAAGTTGAATGATGAGTTTCTGGTGTACAGCAAAATGGCAGCACTCAGTGCTCAGGAGGATCCACTCTCCTGGTGGAAAACTAATGGAAGTACCTTACCTCAGCTGTCCGACTTTGCCAGAAGGTATCTCAATTTCAATTTCAATTTATTTTTATATATACGTCAAAACATAACAGAAGTTATCTCGAGGTATCTGTTGCATGAAGCTGTGCTTCTGAGAGAGTATTCAGTGTTCAGGGATTATTGTTAGTCCAAGACGGTCAAGACTGACCCAAGATAACAAGATATGTTGGTGTTCCTTTCCAAAAACCTTGAATTAGCAAAGAAAAAGTTCAAGAAGCCATGAAAAGTGATCTCAATAAAATGGTAGCACATAATCATACTATTGTATTCTGTACTTTTGCTATTTTTATGTACAGTAAGAGTGTACAGTTTGACTTATTCTAACTAAGGCTATATTCCAGTGCTAGACTTGATACTTGGAACCTGGTCAGTGTTCTTCTTATTCTAATCTATAAGTATACCTTTTTATTTATTTTTTATTTTTTTCAAAGTTGATTGTATTTTAAGCACAATATTGTTTGTTTTAAATACTTAAAGGCTACATGCCTCTGTTTTTTGTAATGTTCAAATGTTTTAATAAAGGAGTGCGTGTTGAATTACATGGGATTTATTGTTTTTTTGTTTTTTTACCATGGTATCGAGAATCGTGGAAATTCACTGGTTTTGGTATCGACTAATAGATTTCTGGTACCGTGACATCCCTAGGTCTCACACATTTTTACTGCGAGCCGTGCACGATTCACAGCAGCAACAGACAGTGAAAGTGATCTTTTGACTGTATATTTACATCATACCAGCAACATTACTACAGTTTCAATGTCTGCATCTGTAGAATATGTCACAGACATGAAAATATCTGAATATTATTTTTAGATCAACACCTGCTTTTATTTCAAAATAAAATCCCTCAAGCATTTTTTTTTTCACTGTGGACAGAATTCCTTCATTTGTTAATGCCGGGATCAGACTACAAAATATATTTGTCTTTGACAATGGTCACCATGTCAGATCTAACGATCACAGCGCCATAAACTCTTGCAGTGTCTTGGTCGGGTGACTGGCAATACTATACGTATGACCATGACCAATCACGGTACGTCATATTCCACGATCATGCGCAAGTTCAGACGTCATCAGGGAGGTGGTTGAAGCAACTGTCAATTCTTGGGTAATGATAATTTAGCATATTCTCGTAATTAGGATCGGGGATATGTCAGCATAGCTAGCATATCATAGCATATCTACTCACCTGGTTGATGAAGTGCTTTTTTGACTCTGTCATGGTACTCCCTCGACAAAACGTCAAATAGGCAGTAGGGGGGGTACAGTTGCCACAACTCAATGAATTTTTCGTCAGTTTGGTTGTCCCACCTGACAGCAGCAAACTCAGCATCCCTCCTCCTTTTATCCATGTTTGTTTATTACCAAGTGACCTGACTGCGACTGCGCGCTGGAGAGAGCACCTGATTGGTCAACGCAAAGGAACACGTCGTTGGAGATGTCACACTAGGCGTGTCAAGACGAAACATTCTGACAGGCTAGACTTTTCCTCGGGGTGTCGTGGGGCGTCCCAGACGTGGCGTCGGTTGTCATGTACTATGACACACTACACGAGATAAAAGGATTGATTTTCGCACACGACCCTCATTTATCGTTCCCGATCCCCTACGACGACCATGTCGGGCTATAATCGGGCTGATGTCATGTAGTCTGAACATTACACAAGGCTTTTATTCTGAAATATTTGCAGGACAGTGTTCATTCTTTACGTAGCAGAAAGCTGTGTTAAGGAGGAGGATGTGTTAAGGAGTGTTAAGAAGACATAACCTATTGTGTTCATGTTTCTACATTAGGAAATCTTCTGGATCAATAATGTTTTGTGTTTATTTAGTAACATTTAATGAAAAATGGCAGATTTTTGTATTTATGACAATTTCAATACTTGACTTACCTTTTAGCTTAGGTTGTACAGATTTCAGTGATATGATAATCACTGCTTGGGGGAGGGGTTTGGTGAATGGTCAATTAGTGCGTATGAACTGTTGAATGAACCTAAATGTCTTTGAAGGCTGCCAAAGACGAATCAAACGTAGTCCTGCTAAAGATAAGATAACCTGACACAATCCTTCTCCAAATCTCCTTAAAAAATAGTGTTTAGAAACCTGAAAGATGACCAGGTCTGATGAAGTTTACTTCTACCACTTGATTAGAAGAACAATTCACCACATTATGAATTTGTTTGAATATTTAGAAACAGTGCAGGGGGCTCATGATAGTAAATAAAACTCAACATTAAAGTATACTAAAGCTTTTAAATGGAGCTAAATACAAAGATATCCAGTGAGCAGTACGATTACCATGTCATACAAGCTCTTGTGGGTCAACTCAGCGTCGAGCAAGCGCTTTCCTGTGTCAAAATCCCACCGCATGCATACATTCATGCCTCCCCTTGCATGCATAACAGTCATTTCCATGCTGCCGTGACCTTTCGTTTTCCCCGAGTCCCGTAAGGGAAGTGTCGAAAAGGCAAAACCTGCAGATTAATCACGACGCCTCCCTGACACAGAGCTTTGATATCACCCCGAATGAAAAAAAAAACAGAATGGAAGAGTGTTCCTGCAATACTACCAATCGGATTAAGTTTCCTCCTGTCCTCGAAATGTGCAGCTCGGAGATCAAAGTGTGAAGATTGTCAAAAGCTCAGTTCTGCAGCTCTGCTTCAGCACAGCTTCCTGCCGTCTCCCCGATAAAAAAACGTCTCATCGGCTCAGTGACCTGTGTGTGTGTGTTGTTGATGCATTTGCTTTGATTGCAAAGAAAGTCAATACCTTCGAGAACATTCCATGAAGCCACCATGAATGGTGTTCAAATTAAACTGATCTAAGATGACATTTCTTTTTAGCTTCACTCAGCATGTCAAGTCATGGCTCTGGCTACAATATTCCAACGTAACCTTGTCAAAACATAACAGAGTGTGTGTGTCTGGACCGAAGCCTGTGGCCTCACACGGCTCAGCTCATTTACATGGAGTGAAGGTCAACTGCAGGCTCGTCTTGCTAGACGGAGCCTCTGTGGAAGACTTGAATTATTTACACTTCATTCCCCACTCTCAGGACAATGGGTAATTGTGCTATTTTGCAGAAAGAATCGCATCAATATGAACGATTTAATTAAGGAAATTGAAAGAGAGATTTTTTTTTTGAAAAAAAATCATGTTCCTCTGTGTCCTCCGGTGTCTTTTGGTGCTCCTAATGAGAACTGCAAGATTTCACAGACCGGAAGAAAACAACCAATCAGAGCTGCCGTCCAGCTTCTGTCTATGAGAGCCACGAATCAATCACTCGTGAACTCCAACCGATCGGTCAAACTAGGCAGTGCTGATCAAATATGAATCAATATTCTGAAAACAGCCATGAGGAGGTGCAGTAGTCTAGTTGTCTCTCAGAACACTTGAATTACAATATGCTGAAAGGTTATTATGGAACTTTTGCCCAATGATGCCAAAAATATACTGCCTACTGAAGCTTTAATATTGTTTTATTTGATCATTTTCCACTTTATTTCCATTTTATTTTTCAGTTTCTTTATCCATTTGCCATTTTTTTGTTGAATTTCAAGTTCCTCTTTAACACACTAGCCACATGTAAACACTGTTAATGCCCACGCTTATAAGGAGTGGACGTAGTCACTGTGACGTCACCCATTGGTTTGTTGACTGCCATTCTGAAGCCTCGAGTTCATCATTTTGGCCGTCGTCATCATGTTTTTTTAGAAGAAGAAGTGACACGAAAGGGTGGAGCGAAGTACAACCGAACACTAAATAAGAGATTTTTTTAGGTGATCCAAATGTTACCATTTACTTTCATGAAGAAACACAATTTTTCGGTTTGGTTTGTTTGGCTGATATTCAGCAGGATTATGGACAACCAACCAACCCGATTTTCATGAACTTGGTGGAAGCGTGTAGCATGGACCAAGGAAGAACCCATCCAATTTTGAAGCGGTTATGAATCATGTAATCTGACCCGCCAGATGGTTTGTTACACAGAACCATCTGAGATGCTGCCATTGGAAACTGTTTGGAAAAGGGAAGTCACTTTCAAAAACTACTTGGCAGATTGACTGGATGAACCATCTGTCAATCAAACTCTTAAGGAAGCCAGCCAATCATTGTTTCCATTGAGACAAGCCTTCAGTGTCGTTCTTTGCTCTTCTTTCAATAAAGAAATACTCTCCAGTTCTAATGGAACTGATGCTATTGCAGCATCTACGCTAACAGGAGCTGCCATTGTTGTTTAGAACGAACAGTCGCCTCTCACAAATTATTGTAGCTATACACGACATTCAGAGTCCGGGCCGCGATCACAAGCAAACATGAAGGTGGCTGGCAGTGCTAAAAGCACAGAAACAAAGAACAGAGAAGACAAACATAGTGGAGCAGAGAATGAAGTCACTCTCCCTCTATCTTTACATAGCAAATGTTTTGTTTGTCATTGTATAAATTTAAATTTCTTTTATCTTTTCATTCAGTTTTTCATCCTCCACACATTATACACCACAGCCAGGTTGTTCACTGACAGAGATCAGCCTGTGGCAGGGATTGGGGGCATCACTTCAAATTGATCTGTACATCTCTTTCATTCTGCTGCTCTATTTGGAGCTTCAGGAATGAATGATAGCTTTGTGCTCGAAGACAATGTCACATAAGGTCTGTGATCGAAATCGACTGATGTCGCCAGCTACAAAAAGTTACTCCACCATTCCATCAAGGTGGATCAGACACCACCGAGAACAAAACGCTGAAAATGATACAGGGAGTTGGTTCTTTTATTTAAAAAAAATGTTATGTCACATGTAGTACTTGCATTGTGTGCCCCAGGTCAGATTTGACTGGAAATCTACAGGATTGGTGTACCATTGGAAAGCACAGCTGTGGCTGTTAACAATTATTTTGGCCTGTTTTCCCAAAGTTATAACTCAAAGCTGACATACATCTTTTCGAATGTTCATAATGGTTACTCCAGGATCGACTTTTTTTGTCTCTCCCAACAATATATGTATAAAATAGTAGATTGTCATATTGAACCGATAACGTTGAGTGACCACGCCCCTGTCATGTTTAATAAAGATTTAGGTAAAGAAAATGTTGTCAGATATTGGAGAATAAATGTCTCATTACTGACCAATGTAACAGTAGTGCAGGATTTAAAACAGAATTTGAAATAATATTTTGTGACAAATAATAATGGGGAGGTGACACCATCAGTCCTATGGGGGGGAGCTAAAGCCATTATCAGAGGAAAAATGATCCAGATTGCATCAAGACTAAAGAAAATTTGATTGGCTTATATCAGTGATCCACAAAGACTGTAAAGACCCAACATTGTGTGAAGGGTATAGACCCATCAAGCCTGCAAGGTAATGATTTAAAGTTACTGACTAATATCCTGGCTAAGAGAATGCAGAAGATCATAGCAAAATGAATTAATCCGGACCAGACAGGCTTTATCCCCGGCCGATAAGGAGCTATTAATATAAGGAGAACATTAAATATTATAACATGCGCTAAGAAAAGTGTGCAAAACTCTATGCTAATTAGTTTAGAAGTACAGAAAGCGTTCAATACTGTGAATTGGCAATTCCTGACGAAAAACACTGGCTGCTATGGGATTCCACCCAAGGTTTATTAGGTGGAGAATTGTTATATACACAAATCCAAAGTCGTGTGTCCGAGTAAATGGATGTTGTTTGGATTTTTCTACCTTGGGAGAGGGGTATGTCAGGGAGATTGCCTCAGTCCCCTGCTTTTTGCTATAAATATTGAGCCCCTAGCAGTATTAATAAGGCAAAATGATAACATTAAGAGGATAAAAGACGCAGGTCAAATAGAACATAAAATCTCGCTCTACGCTGATGACGTATTAACGTATATCAGTGACCCAGTTTCCTCTGTCCCAGCACTGATAAGAAACTTAAAGGGACTATTTGTAACTTTCAGAATTGCTTCTTAACAGCGACACCTGTGGCCGTGAAATCATCGAAAGTCAGCGTCAGGCTCGCGCTTGCTCGCTCTAAATAGACCTGAACGAGCATCGCTCAAAACAGTGAGGCGACACACGTCAGCTAAAACCACAATATCACTCTGTATTTCAGCTGCTTGGCAGTAATGTTAGCTGACCAGACCAAGGTCTCTCTATGAACATGATTTAGATCTGATCCTAGTGTTGGCTTTTCCTGCCTCACCCTCCTGCGCCCGCAGGGAGACACCGGCAACCGGAGCCTCTCCTCCGCTGCCTGCTTGCATTCACTGACACAGCGCGCACCAACAGAGGTTTTCCGTGTCTTGTGAAGTGACGAGCCTCCGCAGAGAGAAACGTGGACCGTGACACCGGCATCCGGTGTCTCCCTGCGGGCGCAGGAGGGAGACGGTAACGTTTCTCTCTGGAGGAGCTGCAGCATTTATTCCTGCACAAACGTCCACTGAACATTCACTAGATATTCTCAGAGCTAAACTAACTCTTCTGCAGCGTGGAGTGAGCGCACGTTCACGTCTAGAGGTGGAGCGAGTACGCGAGAACGCGCGCTCTGTCTGAGTGAGGGCAGGCAGGCAGAGGAGACGAAGCTCCCGGCATACGCGAGCGCGCATGTGTGCCGACCCGCTACATTTATACGCTTACAAAGTTACAAACAGTCCCTTTAAAAGTCCCTTAAATGGGTCTTTTTCACTGCAGACTTCTTTTTTTTAAATATATTTTATTGATTTTTATCCCACAATAGTAGAACATACAAAACATATATATTTGACTTAACAAATTGAAGTCGTCATTACCTCATTACCACCCCCCATTACTATAATTTTATAGTAATTCAATTTACTTTTTAACTTTAATTTTGAAATATTTAGTCTATAATTTGTTTAACCTACTTTTTTGTGTGAATTGTTTTAACATATTAGGATTGTTTTACCCTTTATGTGAAGCACCTTGAGATTTTGCTGTATCTTTAAGTGTGCTATATAAATTAAATGTATTATTATTATTATTATTATTATTATTAAGTGTGAGGGCCTGAAGTTTGCTCCTTTGCAAATAACTTTGCAGTAAAATGAAATGTTGAAACAGTGACTGCAATGATAGACTAAACAAACATTAAAAGGGGAGTAATGTTTGACCCAGGTTAAACATCAAAGAGTCTTTTCTGCTTTACTTTCTTCCATCATATTGATTATTAATGTGTTCTTCTCACTATGGGAGCATTAACATGAAGATCAGCCAAGACTGCAGTGTTAACTGACTGTTAATAAGTTATCAATGATTAGTCCTTGTAGACAGATTTAGCCAGTCAACACTGTATTTTCTTTTTGTACAAGTCCACCAATAACACACTTTTGATATGTTTAGATTTTACATGCAAGTCAATAATTACACCTACAGATGAATCGATTACCTTTAGTGCTAACTGTTTTTATTGCCTTCTGTCAAAAAGTGAATAGTTACGGCGTATTTTACAGAAATCCTCTTGACATTTCATGGCATGACAACTCAACAGATGGGGTTTACTCAACCGTATGAAAGATTAAAAGTCAACTGTGATACACCTTACTGTGTGCTATGATGCTTAAGAAATATGTTTCTTAAGCACCCAAGTCTGTCTTAAAATATATTGTTCATAAAGTGATTTACATTACATATCTGATCATATCAGGTGAATTCAGGCACAACAAAACACATTTAAGCTGCTGATTTCAAAAGCAAGTGCAATTCACATGATCACAAATGACAGTATTTTAGTGGGAGTGACACAAACTATTTCAGAGCACCACTTTTACAGGTTATATAATCACGTAATTTCTCACAACACTATAAGGGGGAAAATATCTCACGTGAAAAATAGCCTCAGAAGTGTCTTAAATTCCATGTCTTTTCCTCTCTTTGCAGTTTTTAAACGCTTCAAATATAAGAAATAGTCCATTTGGAGTAAAAGCTACCATAAAACAGAAACTTTAAATGAAACCAAGGTATTGCGCTATACCTGTGACAAACCGTTTGGCCGTGATTAAAAATGATACTGAACATTAAAAAGGATTACAATAACATAGCGGCGTAGCTTATACAACAATTATTATTATTACATTTTCTTATTCAAAGAAAAGAATGCATGAATTCATAACCATTTTAAAAAGTCAATATAATGTTCTCAAAAAATATAATTCCAGATACTTAAAAGGTACTCAAGACATCTATGCAGAGAAGGGGAAGTACTGAATGGGGGCAGGATGCTGCTTAAAGTACAACAGGTCAGTATCAATCAACAGTTTTACTCACTGAGCTACAAGTCAGAACCTAAATGAGTGGAAATGCTCTTTTAAAAAAGAACATCAAAATCATTCAGTGTGAAAGTGAGTCATTATTTTTTACACAGGAACAAGAAACAAACTGTACAGGCAGATTGTGTGAACAGAGGGAGAAAATAAATCATCATACAATCCTCTATCACAACATGTTATCGAATCCCAACAAAGAAAAACCTGACAAATCTCTTCACATTGGTGACGCTACATCCATGTCCAACGTAAGTGACTCTGTGGAAGAAATACAAATACAAGCTATTAATATTAGTTATTAATCAAGTTCTACAAAAAGTACAAATATGAGCCTTTTTACACCTGGCAATAAAATGCCTCTCGTATCCAGATTGTATTTAGATATGATTTAACCCGATTACATTTTATACCTGGTATTAATATGCATCTCCAGTGTCCACATTGAGATCCGATTGTTCTGTCTGAAAGAGCTGAGAGGAAGCCTTCGGAGGCTGCACAACACACAGGCTTGAAGCCGGGCACTACGGTACGTACGGACACATCAGCCTCAAAACCAAAAGCTGCTGTTTAGGGGGGAGTGGACCTGCAAACGTGACTTTGAGGTCTGTCTACACTCGCACACACACAGAGGGATGAGGAGAGGAGATGCTGAGCGCAGACAGTGGTGGTGATCTCTCTGGTCACGGCGGTCCAGTAACCGGAGGATCGCCGAGAGCGCTCTGCATACACGGCCGAGGCTTTGAATGTTCACTGTTGATTACTACCGAAGCTCCGCAGCCCAAAACATTATACTTGAGACAGCCATAGCATTGCGTGTTTCCGCCCACGTAGTTGTTGCATGTCGATTGAAAACGCAGTTGCATTTACACTTGTGTTCAATGTGGTCACAATGCGTCTTTATCCACCTCTGATCGGATCCTCAATGCGTTTTGGTTTCATTTACATCTTTACTTTCATGTGGTTAAGCACTATTCAATTGCAATGCGATCACTCAAAACACATTTTAATGCCAAGTGTAAAGGGGGCCGGTGTGTGCGTGTGTGTGTGTGTGTGTGTGTGTGTGTGTGTGTATGTAGTACACCATGTGCGTAACTGACTCACCCAAATGTGCTGGATTAGCTTCAGCTTCATTGTGCATCAGGGAGTCGAGGGTACGGGGCGACATGGGGAACAGGTCACTGGTGTTTCCAGAGTTTGTGCTGCGAGAAAAAACAAGAAGGGGACAAATTGTATATTACAAAGTGAAATGCCCACCGATCACACATGCACACCCACTTACACGTGGCTTCCTGCCACAGTGTTCGTGTTAATCTAAATACTTTCAATATAACTAAAGTGACAACATTTTTCATCCCACAAGTGATAAGCTAATAGCCACTTGCTAACTTGTGTACGTCAGCGTTTGTCTTCATCACAGTGACCGCAGAGCTACCACAAGTAAAGGGCTGTGATTGAGCTGCATTGTTAATAAATAAACAAATATCAGTGGTTAATGAGTGAAAAGGTCATTCCAACAGTCTTATCATACACATATGATTCAGGATTTGTGTCAGTCATGCCCAAAAGAGAGTACAGCAGATGAAAAATGGGATGGATCTGTTTTAAAATACATGAATTAAACCAGGAAAGACTGGGCAGATGTTATATACTGTTTCTATTTCAGACGGTGCTAATTAGACACACTAAAACAACATGTTTAACAATGAATTGATGTTAATGACAGCTACAGTCAATGTCACAACACTAGTTGGTTAGTTGGCTGGAGGATTAAACAGGCCCTTACTCAGGCTTAAACAATTTTATGTATTTCTGTCTTTGTTAAAACTAACGTGTCTTTTGTCTTGTCTTTTTTTCTCATTATGAATTGGTTTGGAATTATTTTCCATCGACAATACTACTGTTGTCTGAAATTTTCCTCAAACAATCGTATTAAAAAATACTTTGAACTGTTGAATCCATACAAATGGATTTGGTGATGAAGAACTGATGAATGGCAGGGAGGTGCTCTTGTATTAGGACGCAGGAAAAAGTGGTGGTGAGTAGGACAAACAAACAAGAATTATGTAGGTGGAGAGGTACTGCACCAATGTCCCTGAAACACACCCATCAAACCCACAAACGAAAGTGATAAGATGCACACACACAAGCCCTCCCTACATGCCTCCTCCCCCCCGAGCGCCTACCCTGGGTAGTTCCCAAGCAGATCACTGTCCGGCAAGTCCATGAACACGGAGGGACACCTACGGAGACATGGTCAGGATCTCACTGATCAAACCCACTACCAACGAAAGCACACTCCTCCTCACACCGTCACATTCACCTGCAGCTGACCCTCGTCTCCCCCTTCTCATTTATTTTTTGGTTCATGTCAGATATCCAATACAAAAACAGTTTGCATATTGCGCGTGGAAATGAATTCCCATCAGAAACACTCTCAGTGAAGACACAACCTGATGTCAGGTGTGAAACTGCAACCTGTCTAAAATCTACACGTGATTTGAGTTCACAATACTTGGTCTGAGAACAGGGTGATGGTTCCTCCAATGACAGTGATGACTCACAGTGAGAGTAAAAAGAACTTTGTTCTCTTTTCTTTGTACAGTTGGCAATACTTGCCGTATATAAAAAAAAAAGGAAGTACAGATCTTGAACAGGAACAGGGAGAATCTCATGTCTTTAAAAAGGTCAACATCAACAGCTGGTAATAAGGACTAACATAAGTGGAGGTCACCGGGTGGCATGAGATCTTCCCGTAAATATTGATTTCAAAATAAGAGAGGAGTAATAGATACTTACGGGGTAACGCAGATGAACTTTGTCTTCAAGTATGGCTGAATAGCTGTTGGGGAAAAGAAAATGTCAGCACTATCACAAAATACACTGACCGCAATAAAAAAAATGCAAGAAATAACACGCATACTAAGCAATATTTTTTGCTGCTCTTAAAGGAATACTTCACCCACAAAATGATCATTTGTATATCAATTACACACACTGTGTTACTTAGAATTCTTGAAGAAAACTTTGTTTTTCTTGCATGTTTCCACGGTGAATGGAGAATAAAAAAAAAAAGAGAAATGTTTTGATGAATTGAAGTAAGTTGGGCCGCGTTTAACAACAGCAAAACTATATGAAAACATCCGTTTACAAACTCTCAAACAACTCGTGCAAAATGATCTAAGTCTCATTTATCCAGTCGTATGCTCACTACTGCCCAAACACATGCAACATTATTAAAACCTTAGTATTTAAAACACTTTAGACTCACAGGCGAGAAGTGCGCCTGGACAAGTGTGAGATTTTTATGTGGAAATGTTTTAAATAGTTTTGATATAGTTTTGCTGTTGTTAAACGCGGCCCCCATTTACCAGAATTCATCAAGACTTTCTCTGTATTTTTGATTCTCCTTTCACCGTGGAGGCATGTGAGAAAAAGTTTTCTTCTAGAATTAAAGGTAATAATATAAGTAGGTGTTGGGAATCTAGTGTGTAAATTTATTGTATTCATTTATTTATTTATTTATATTTATTTATTTATTTATTTAGATGTATTTATTTATTTAGATTTTTTTATTTAATTTTCAATTTACACTTAATATCTGTTATTATATGTACATATTCATTTGTTTGTTATGGTTTAGGTTGTAATCATTTTCTCATAAGGTAACAATAAAAAGCATGATTCAAAAAAAAAATAATTCAAGGTAACACGCGGTGAGTAATTTATATACAGATGGTCATTTTGTAGGTGGAGTATTTCTTTAAGAATAAAGAACAAGGCGGTGGCTTACTGCTCGTAGAGTCTCCTCCCATCTCCGGCTCAGGAGCTGCTTCTGGCCTGCAGTATTTCCCAAAAGCTTCATCTTTGGGGATGTCGGGGTAGAGGTACACGAGAGGTGAAACCAGGATGTTGGTGGCATCCATGATCTTGTAGCCCATGATGATGTCGGCGAAGGACATGCTGTTGAGCTGCTGCTTGGTGTACGGCTCCACTGACTGCATCTGGGTCTTGCCTAGAAACATATGAGAAAGCTCAGTACCAAAACAGAAGATCAAGTAAATCCTGAGAAGATTATCAGACAGTGAAAAAAAAAAACAACAACAACAACAACAACAACAACAACAACAACAACAACAACAACAACAACAACAACAACAACAACAACAACTCACCACTGATGTCTTTCTCTACCCATGTAAATGTAATGCCGCCCTCCTTGCTGCTCTCACTGAAGCGCAGCAGAAAAGTGCCGGGAGGTTTTGGACTAAGGATGGCCCTCTCCCTCTCCTTACTGATGAAGCCCATGATATACCTGCAGAAAAGCAACAGGAAGTCATATAATTAGATGCTGAATTTTAAAATAGTAAGTCGCTTTTAAAACTGTTGATTACTGCACGTCAAAACACTCTATAATCTGAAACATGGACTTGTAAACAAAGGACGACCTCTCACCCTTCATTCCACAGTGCCAGGATATACTTCTTGACCAGGTCAATGATGTTGTCCAGCCACACCCAGAAGGAGAAGCCTTTGCCAGCCATGTTTTCCTGGGAAGAGGAAGGAGAAAAAATAACTCCCATTGAAGCAATACAATGGATGGCAGATTGAACCACATGTGTTCAGTGGTGGACAAAGTCCTCAGATCCTTTACTTAAGTAAAAGTAACATTACCACACTGTAAAAATACTCAGTTACAAGTAAAAGTTCTATGTTCAAAATTCCACTTGAGTAAAAGTAATAGAGTATTACCAGCAAAATGTACTTAATGCAGCAAAAGTAAAAGTCCTCAATATGTAGAATGACCCCTTTCAGAGTGTTTAATTATGGAAACTTCAAGTGTGTGTTTTTTAGGTCATTACCTTGCAGAACTTGGCCCAAGTGATCTGACAGCCGGAGTAGTTGACACACGGCCCTGGATGGACAATTGCAGAATAATATCACACATTAATAAATAACACAGTGTTAAACTGAATGTTTTTGGAGACTTTTAAGGCAGGACACCTCACCTAGTAATTTCTCAGCCAGTGTGGTGAGCTGTTCAATGGTCAGGCCTCGCTTGGTGGTGGAGGAGAACTGCCAGCTGAGGACCTCAGCCACCTGGTCCCACGTCCCCACCGGAGGCTTGGTGAAGAAGTTCACATTCTGCACAGAGACACCCGGGCCAACATAGTTTAAAAACACTTCAAACAGATATAACTGTGATATAACTGTGGTGTGTAAACATTCTCCCCCAGCAGAGTTCAGCCCCTTCCCACCAGAGGGTGCTGTCTCACCTTTGGGTGGTTGGTGAGCATGTTGTACCACAGGATGGAAGCCCAGGCGTTGGGCATCTGGCAGATGTTCGAAATAACGACCACAGGCAGGGAATGAGTCTAAACAAATAGAGAAAAGAATAATATATATTATACATTAGGATATAACATAAAATTGTGTTATTCCTTGCCAACATTTACTCTTGTACAATGATGTGAACATTTTTCTGCTTGTATACGAGTACATTGTCTCCTAACAGGACTTCTTCAGGTGAGCAATGGAAACAATACAATATAATAATATAAATAATTTGCATATAGTGTGCAAATAAGTGTGTAAGGTGCTGTGTTTGTTAATGTGCAAATGTATATGCCGAAATGATAATATGTCAAATTCATTATGTGAAGGCCACAGACGATGCATTTTAGTGTGCCAACAAATTGGTTGTGACTGAAAGTTTAAGTTCTTGCTAAGTTTCTTACATCTTGGTCATATGAAACAAGAATAAAATCTGATGACTAGTTGTTTTTATGAAACAGTAGCAGCATTTCTTTTGACTAATAATAATGCCAATTAATTGCATGATTGTCTATAGTTAATCATGATTAATCCCACATTTTTTATCAGTTAAAAATGTACCTTAAAGGGAGATTTGTCAAGTAATTAATACTCTTATCAACATGGGAGTGGGCAAATATGCTGCTTTATGCAAATGTATGTATTAATTTATTATTGGAAATCAGTTAACAACACAAAACAATGACAAATATTGTCCAGAAACCCTCACAGGTACTGCATTTAGCATAAAAAATATGGCAAAACTCAGTGTGTCAGTGTGCTGAGTTGACTATGACTTGCCCCAAACTGCATGTGATTATCATAAAGTGGGCATGTCTGTAAAGGGGAGACTCATGGGTACCCATAGAATCCATTTACATTCACATATCTGGAGGTCAGAGGTCAAGGGACCCCTTTGAAAATGGTCATGCCTGCTCTTCTTCGACAAAATTTAGTGCAAGTTTGGAGCGTTATTTAGCCTCCTTCTCTACAAGCTAGCATGGCATGGTTGGTACCAATAGGTTTTCTAGTTTCATATGATGCCAGTATCTTCACTCTAATTTTATCACGTTAACTCTGCACACCATCTGTCAGCTGTGGATGTTGCTCTGGTGACTAACACTGCTTGTTGTGTTTTGACTCAGTGTCAAAAGTGTGAGGAAATGCATTCAGCAGAAAATACTCAGTGCCAGTTACCCTGCCATCATTTGGGTAACTCAGATCAGGTCAATGACTGGGTTGATGGAGGTTTGACTTTACTTTTTATTTTTACTTCGAAGCAGAGGTGGTGACAGTCTCCGGAGGTGGAAGATGTTGTTAATGACTCATTTGTCTGGTGACTTATTTCGTATGGGGGGTGTCAAAGAACAACGCTGTTCTATCTTTAGATTATGCTTTAGAGTTTTGTTGACTTCTGATGTTACATGAAAGTAAAACTGAGAACACATAAACGTCTCCAAATTCACGACACAGAGACACTGACTGATCCTGATACTGACCTCCAGATCGATCTTCAGGCCTTGATGATAGACTTCTGTCTCAAAAGTGATAAGATGGAGCTCCTCAGTGACAATCAGAGAGGCCTGGAGAAAAACAGATTATTCAAACCTTTAATGTATAAAAAATAAACTGCATGGGCCGCTCATGTCTTTCAAAGGTCAGGAAAGCCGTTTATAGCAGAAGTTAAATCAGAACTACAAACAATTTGAGCATTAGATTACACTTTCCCCATCAAGAACTACTTACGTCACTATTGGTCCGGCCACCATTACCACATCTCTGTTCTCTCAGGGTCTGTAACAAACAGGAAGTCAGTGCTCCACAGCAGGCTTTTATCAGAGAACTTCATCACTGTTGAGCAGTAAGAGCTCTGCCTCTATAACTCACCAAGTGTTTAAACTCTGCTGACAGGCTGCCATTGTTGGATTCTTCCATGTTCATAACTTTTGTGTTGGTACCGAGGATGTTAAACTTTCGTGACCTAAGAAAATCAGCAGAAAGTGAGTAAGAAAGTTCCTAAAATAACATGCAGTAAATGCTCAGGCTTTGAAAAAAAAGTGTTGTTAATGTCGTACCCTCGAATTGCAGCCACATCCCCAGATTCCCTGAAAAATAAAGAGTTAAAATCAGTTAAGAGTTTCTCCTAACATCTTCAATCAGATCTCTGTCTTAGTGAGTTAATATAAATGTTAGCAGAAAAAAAAAAAAACTCACTTGTCAATGCAAACTTTAATTTTCAGCTGGTAATTGAGTTCAGGAAACTTTACCAGTAACCTGGAAAAATGGGAGAAAAGATATTCATTAGGATAGAAAATGTTGCACTCTCGTCATGTGGGACACATACAGTGTTTCCATTAAAGGTACAGTGTGTAGGATTTGGTGGCATCTAGCGGTTGCAGATAGCAACCAATCGAGTACCCTCCGCTCACTCCTCCCTTTCCAAGACTGCGGTAACATGAGCCGCCAAGTGCAAATCCGTGGTAATGCCGCTGGCCTCGCTCAGAGGCCGTCCTTACCATAACACCACTTTAGGTGCAACGGAAGTCAGACGGCGGCTGGCGGTACCACGGTTTTTTCACGTTAACACAGTTTCACAAGCTTGTCGGAAAACTACGACACCTGGCTTTCAGGTAACATAAAAACGCAAAAGGCTCTCTCTAGAGCCAGTTTTTGTCTTCTCCGTTCTGGGCTACTGTAGAAACACGGTGGTGCAACATGGTGGACTCCATGAAGAGGACACGCTCCCTATGTAGATATGAAGGGCTCATTCTAAGCTAACAAAAAACACAACAATTCTTAGTTTCAGGTGATTATACACTAATGAAAACATAGTTATGAATTATAATTGAATATTATATTCCATTTCTGCTAATAGATCCCCCAAAATGCTACACGCTGTTCCTTTAAATGTATAAAAAAATAGCCATATTATCTTTTCAAGTCTGCATCTTACCTCACTTTATTTGTGAACTGCACTCCTGTTTTTATGACCAGAGGTCTGTCTGGATGCATGGGCATACAAGGCTGCCTCTCGACCACAAAAGAACTAGAAGACAGAGTGGATCATGTTTCAGAGAGAAATTCCAGCAAACATCACAACAACATATGGTAAGGTCAAAAATCACACAAGGTCAAAGGTCCCTTTTACTAAGTACATCTCGTAGTCTTCCTCCAGACATCGTGAGATGCGACTGAAAGCTCTGAAAGATCATTAGTAAGTGGGACTTTGAGGTGAGAATCTCTCCACCACAGATTGTTCAATAATTAACACCCATGTGGTCATAATAACACTCCTAACACACCTCTTCATCAGGTTTCTGAACAAATCCACAATCTTCTCCTCCAGGGCGGGCCGGTGCTGGATGATGGGGTCTCCTTTGTAGGACACCTTCTGCTGAAGCTCCTCGAGCTTCTTGATCTGCTGACGAATCTGGAGCTGGGACTCAGCCAAGGATGTGATCCTGGTTAGAAAATGATATACCCAGCTCAAGTTAAACATCTTGATCAAACATGACTCTACAAACCTGGTGGTGTTTGGCAAATTACAGCAACAACATTTTGGGTGATGTCTGCATAGACGAAAGGAGATCACCAAAAGGATAAGTAGAGCAGAGTAGAGATCAAAGTCCAGAGTCTGTTAGCCAAAATAATCTATTTATGGTATAAAAGATGACCATCAATACTTGTTATAAACACAGTGTGTAGCAAAATCTTGACCATCTGTAGTCTAAATATTTGTATAAAGTCATCAAAATAACCATTTAAACAAATTTACTTATGAAGGAAAAGGAAAGACTTATGCAGTAGGAAATGAAAAAGGATATTTTATGACATCAGTTGCATTTGCAGATGCTGGACAGGCAGAACAGGAGCAGCAATGTGGATGGCGTTTTTTTATTTAATTTGATTGTAATAATTAACGTTGTTTTTTTATTCAAATACCTAATTTACCCGAGTTCTGCAATAATTGCCCACGTAAGTTGTTTAAATAAAGCTATCATCAATGAAAAACATTTTTTTTTATATAAGCTTTTAAATATTTATCAATCATTGATCATTGATGTGACCGTCGACGATTGATTTAGGAAATTGTTTGAAATTTGCATCGCTGGTTACCATGTTTCAAGGCGGTCCAGGCAGATGTTGGGTGGACCTCCAATACAGGCAATTTGCTGCCTTCTCTTCCAATCTGCTAGTTCTTCATCAGTCAGGTTCTTCTGTACGTAATCCATGGCGGTCAGCAGGCCGCCCATCTCTGTCACAATTTGCTACAAGATAACAAGCACAGCATACATTAAACATGGGCATAATGAGTTATTAACACGTGGTCAATGTGATTGGTAGCTCTACCTCATTGTGTCTCATACTCTAAAGCATTACTTCCCCAAAACCCACTGTCTCCCTTTGCAAAGATAATGCAACGCCTCTTGGTATCACACAAAGACCCCTCCTCAAGTTATGCACCATTAAGCAATCCAGAAAATTTCACATGAAATCAAAACTGATGGCCTTAAATGTAAAATGCAGCATGGGCGGAAGTGGAGCATGTAGTTTCACGGTGGTAATGGCAGACAACCACAGTGGAAGGTCTTCTGACATTTGTGCCAATTGACAACCTCAAGCTAGGTGTGAACCACACCACCATGAAACTAGAGCCCATTTGTTTGACATAAACTGCTGCACAAACGTACAGCCTATTTTTAAAAATGCTCTTCCTGGTTTCATTTAAAGCACAGTTCAAACTGTTAAAATACTTTCTCGTGTATTTTTTGACATAACTCACAACATGGTAACGCTTAAGACACCCACCCTTCTCAGCTGGTCCAGGGCGCTCAGCATCTGCTCGAGCTGAGCCATCTTCTGTCTGGTAGCAGCTGCTTGGCTATTCCCATTTAGGTCCTGGGACAACTCTGTACAGAGAGTGGACATGTCACAGGTCAGCTAACAAAAAATCAATTCATTAAATCTATACCAAAAAGGTCGCTTTTTAATAAATGTTCATCTGAGATTGAGTAACATGTTTCCAACAAATCAATATCAGTGCTAAAGCTAAGACAATAAATATGAATTAGAATATACTGTACCTCCTTGACTTTTCAATGTCTTGTAATTGAAGTCAAAGTCATCCTGCAAGTTCTCGAGCATTTTCATCTTCTGTTCCATGTCCTGAAGAAAAACAAATGATGATTTATATATTCATGACAAGACAGGCTCATTTTGTCAATTTAGATAGTGTTCAAGACTCTT
>CAKAOH010024003.1:0-10396 GCA_916701665.1 Sebastiscus tertius
AAATGCTACACACTGGCCCTTTAAAACAGCCGTATTAAAGGTACATGCCCCGCAGAGAGCAAAGGGAGACAGCCAGTCCATTGAACATCCCTTTCACCTGAAACCCAAGAAGCACCTCTTAAAGAGAGTCACTTGCAATCAGAAAGCCTCCATTTAATTACAACACACAGGAAATTACCGAGTGAATGGGTCAGGCGCTGATAAGAGGCTGAGCCCCGGGGATGACAGCTCCTGAAACCCGAGGAGGCCCAATCTCAAAGCAGACTTATCACAAAAGGCCAAGTCTGGAAGCCTGACAATCTGATTGTACTGTCATCCAGATTCATAATTAATATATTTATCAAATTAATCGCTGAAAAGAGCCCTGGCCTCCTGAACAGTAGGCAGATTCATTTGCCGCTGGCTCGGCTTACCGCTAATAACAGTGTTGTCAGGGAAATAGGCCCAGAGTGGGTCAATGCCCCGGACCTCATGACAGACAAATTGCTCATCTGTGTAGAGATGATATGGGGAATTTAGAGAGTGAAAGAAAGAAAAAATGTCATTGTTTGGTGACAACCACAATTGCACCCTTGTTTCAGATTGTGAGCACCAAGTTGGAGGAACATGAAAGGGGCATTTTCTGTTTGGGGAGAGAATGAACATACCTGTTGTTATACGTCTGGTTTTACAAATCACTCATCAAAGGGTCCGTCGCTGCCATATGTTGTTCAAGTGAAGAAGAATCTTTCATCACCTGAATGAAAATAAAACAGTATTAAATAACCCTGAGCTGTTATTTAAGCAGAAAACACAGCACCAAGGCTGCATAATCAAAATACACAGTGAGAGACAGATTTACACGAGTTTCATTCACACAAGTGCAGGAGTTCATGAACATATGGTGATAAAGTTCGAAAGTGCCCGTAACAGAGTTAAGAAATGAAGTAATCTGCTGTTCATTGTGCAATGGCCTAAACATCCAATATATTTCAACGAAGTCTGGCAATGAATTTTGGAGTTATCATGCTAACTAACGAATAAACAGGCCGACAACATAACCTTTTATCAAATCTCTTGTCAAATTGATCTCAGATCATAATTTGATATTAATAACAGGAAAAGTTACGTTCACCAACTTCATGCTTAAAGGATAGATTCATATTTCTTGATTGAAAATGTTTTTGATTGATGTAATTGTTCTTCCTGTCTATACCGGCTATGAAGGAATCTCTTATGCCTCCAATGTAAGTGATCAGGGACACAATCCACAGTGTTTGTCCTGTGTGAAAATGCTTTCCTGAGTTTGGCCAAATGCTAATATGAGAATATTCAACAGTCCGAGTTGACGAATCCAGTAAGTTTCAAAGTTAAAGTCTTTTCTAGTACGAAATTCCCTCAGCAAGAAAAGACAGAAAAGGGAATTTCAAACTAAAAATTAACTAATCATGTAATTATATTCTATTTAAATTATCTTTTTAGGTGAACATGTGTCTGACATATAGTCCATAACGCATTGATATTAAATTAACCATGATATAAAACAGCAAAAAGCAAGAAAACCACAAATTTGAGAAGTTGGAGAGAGCGAATATTATGCATTTTTGCTTAATACATTACTTAAATGGGTACTGTGAAGATTTAGAATTGCATCTCCGTAAATTTAGGGGAATCATAAGAGACAGATTTGAAAAAAACGATTGAAATCAAAGCAGCAGAGGCCGAGATATCCTGACTTTTAAACTCCAAAACACTGGATCCGCAGTGTTCCTTTTGTGTTCCTTTTGATCAATTATCAAAAACATTTCAGCCATCTACTGATGAAATAATTGACTGTTTCAGCACTAAAACACACAAATGACTCCTACAAATGTTGACAACTTAGAGATACGATGTGTTTTTCATCTCACCGCAGTAAATTGTGTTCTAATGTATTCGTTAACATTATGTAAAGCACTTTGAGTTGCTGTGCAGAGCTGCTCACAAATCTCCTCACTCACAGCTGAGCTATTCTAGCTGTGCCAAAATAAGGGACGCTTTAACCTATAGGAATGTGCAACAAGTCACCTGAGCCACACGACCACATTAGCATCAGCTCCACAAGGGTCTAGAGTAACCACAGACTGACACAAACATCTGACCTTTAACCTTCTCAACAGGATGGATGTCAGTCAGCCAGGAAGATGTGTGTTAACTAAAGCAGGAGGGATTCATGTATATCAAGAGGTCATAAACTAAATGTAGTTCACTGCAGTTATTTAATCACTAATGTGTAAGCTTGTAGTGGTTTTTAAAATAGTCTTGAAGCACTTCTCTGTAAATTTGTGTGTCCTAAATTTACAAAAGTTTCAACGTTTTTATACTTTTATTCCTCCTTCTCTATAAATTCAAATTAAATTGAGAAATACAATTATGTATGAGCAGTGTAAATCTGTCCAAAAGCCCAAATAATTCCACTTCCTGTGTTGTTATTGTTTTGTTGAGAGACAGAGAGGCCTTTAATAGAGCAGACCCTTTTCTCTATTAAATACATGGTGTCACCCCTCGTTGTGTCGGAGGCTCTAATTACAAATTGGACACATATGGTTCAATTTAGCGCGCTAATGAGAATGTTGAAAAGCTGCTGGGTGAGAGTGAAGGGGCTCCTTTTGTCTCCGGGATTCCCATCTGGGCCCTTGAAAAGCCTGAAATGGACCATAATCACAGGTCATCAGTAACTGATTGTGCAGCTGTAATTACATGATAAATGTATTAAATGTATGACACATACATCCAAAACAGAGACACATGCTTATTTCTTATTGACCTACTTCCTTTAGGTTACATGTAACATATCTAGCAAATGCCATTCAATCCCACAGAATATCTCTTCAACAGTATTATTCTTTATGTTGCTATATTACACTTGGCCCATGTACTATATTATTTTATACGGTTATACACAAACTTGTCTTTAAAATTGTCTTGATGTTAGACGCCTTTTATTGTCTCGTTTAATAGCAGCCTGTAGATGGCAACACTACGCTTCTTCAGTCTTTAAACTAAGTGTTTTTGTGCTTGTACTCTATTTTGAGCTGTGACGCTTCTATTGTTTTGTTTTTATTATGCTATTTTCTCCTGTATTAATGTTTGTGTTGTACTCATATTTTGTTCTTTTAATCATTTATCCTTTTGTAGGCACTTTGTAACCTAGATTTTGAAAGGTGCCATATAAATAAAATTGTTTTTACTTAGTTTAGGCTACTTGTAATTGTTATAGAACATTTACATCACATAAAAAAATATATATAATATTTATTTATTTATATTAGTATTTTTTTCAAAGAGCAATACCTGAAATTAAGTAGTAATGCTGTTTTTCAGAGTAACACTGCAAACAAAGTTTATGATTATTGATAATTGATATTATTGTTGGCCTTCATTGAGAGGTCATAAAGGGAAAGAAATGTAATAACTGAATCCCAGATTTTGGCCTCAATAAAAGCTGCATTCAGAGGACGTCAACACATGAAACTTCCCAAGGTGAAATGCAAAGTTTAGGACCAAGCAGTAAAAATTTGATTTGTCTGTTGTTTTATTACACTTGGCTCATTTGATGTGCATTATATCATGATATTGATTTATTTTATACTGTTACACACAAACTTCTTGAGCTCTGAGGCTTTGTAATCGTAGCAATGTTAGACACCTTTTATTGTCTTGTTTAATAGCAGCCTGTAGATGGCAACACTAGACTTCTTCATTCTTTATATAGTAGTTGTAGAACAATAATTATTATAGAGCAGTCAAAAAAAAAACTAGATATAATATTTGTTTGACACTGACAGCATTTAAAAAAAAAAATGAGGTATTAAATTAAATTAAATTAAATTAGATAGTAATGCAAACAGTGTTTATCTTTTTGTTGGCCTTCATTTAGAAGTCACTATACAGGAAAACAAATTTAATAAGTGAGCCAGATTATGATCCCAGATTTGGGCCTCAATAGAAGATGCATTCAGAGGACGTAAACACATGAAACTTCCCAGGATGAAATGCAAAGTTGAGGACTGAGCAGTAAAAAGGTTATTTGAAACTATATCCAAGACATTCCTGTTTACACCTCTGCGTACATATATTACTTCTCATCATGCATATACCTACTACATCCTGTTTACATTCAGTTTTCCTATCTGAAATACTTGTGTCAACTAAATTACAAATTTACATTTACATTACTGTTTTATATTTACTTATGATTATATTTATTTTAACTGCACTATTGTATGCCTTCGATTATTATTTTGCTTTTACATTTACTTTCAGGTGTGATTTCCACTTTTACATATACATATTTTATGAGCATTGCTGAAGGAACCTGAGACCAAAGATTTTCATTGCTAATGACTTATATGACAAATAAAGAACCTAGACATTGTTCATTGTTCTTGTGAACTAGTTTCTCTATCTGTTAATAGCCTGAAGAAACAAGATTCTTTTCCTACAATGCTCGACCAATCTCTTGTTTTGTACAGTAATAATGTTGTTTTAACATGTTGTCCTCCTCAGTACTTGTACAGTTGGTGTTTACGCTGTCTATCAGCAGCTAGTTGAGCCCGGCTGGTTCAGCTCTGCAGTTCTGAACGGAGCAACTCTTCACTGCCAACGACTGCACCCGGCAGGTAGCCGAGGCTTTTCAGCCTGCACCAATCGACTTAGTTAGAGGGCTCTCTCTGTAATTGCCAACTATTACAATATGTGGCACGAGGGGTTCAACACTGTTTTCAGACACGATGAAATGGCATCAAGGCCTCCTCTCACATCCAGTGATAATTGAACAATTAAACTTTAGCATACAAATTACCTCTTCATATGGCATAGCTAATTACCGAGGCGGACCAGTCACAAAGAAGGTCGATACCAAAACAGTTTTTCACACTTTCACGTTTCATTTTTGAGCCCAGGTTGAACTGGCTTTTATCATATCAGTGGGATTATTAGTTATCCTGTTTTGTTAGTAATTCTGCATTCAGAAATTTAGCAAAAAACACCCCCAAATGGATTATTTTACCTCATTTAGAGTCTTTCTTTTTTGCAAAACCTCTTTTCAGCACCCATGCTATTTCAGGTGAAATGGTCCTAATTATACAGGTGATTGAGACCCGGGAACATTTACTTCAGGTCATGCAGCTGCAACCCCTATTAAACATCTTGATTAGACAGGATTTAAATCACCCGCATTGATTGGGGCAGTTAAGCTCTTTATACTCTTCACTGTAAAAATGCTAATTCCCTTTCGAAAAGGAACGGACAAGAATCCTCTGAGAGCATATGGAGAATCTCTCATATTAATAATTCAGAGGAAATGAGCAAAAATTAGTGAGCGGAGCGTCGGGCGATGTCGTGCAGCCATTACTTCTGCAAATGAGATATTTGAAAGATTGAAAATGGAAATATCGTCAGCGTGAAATATCATTATCTATTTAGAAGAAACTGAATATCATCTGCTTGTACATGACGGTCTGATTCTGACATGAAATCCACACCACTATCATGCTCCAGATTATGCTCGTTTCTTTCTACTAAGGTTACTAAACCCCGCTATACAATAGCAGCTAAGCCCCCCAAGTATGAACTCTGAGGCCTAATTACACTTTAGAGGGGGACCTGAAACCCCTCAGCAACTCCTCAAACACACAGCGCAGCTCTTCAGGTGCATTAGGTGAAAATGACATTAACGCTGGCGATGGTAGATGCAAGGCTTCAGGAACCACTTGAAGCATGCATTGGACCTGAAAGAGGGCCTGTATTTCAGCCCGTGACAAAAGGCTGAAGACAACGACATGGGTCTTGCAGCAGCAGCAGTGTGCATAATGACACCAAAATAAGCAGCTGCTAATTCATCTCAGTGAGCCTAATGCCTAAAAGAACAAACACATGCAGGCACTGGGTAAAGTTTGTGCATGACATGACGATGTTTGACACCATAAACTTGTCCTCGGTGGACAGTCAGAGATGAGACAGATTATGAATTTGATATTAAAGGCCAAACTAGGAGCACGGGGCACATTTAATATCTAAACGTGCACTGCTCGCATTTGCAAGTTCCAACACAAGATGATTATATGTGTTGATACGTGAAGCCAAGAGATGGAAGTGATTGGAAATGTATCACGAGGCGGTGATTGTAGACAATATTAAACTGCACAAAAGACGCTTTTGTTCTCGAATTCCTGCAGCAGTTCAGCCAGTATTGCCTCTGCTTTAATTTAATATCTATTTATTTTACTCCATTGTATGGGTTTTATTGAGGTTGCGCCTGCTTTATCGCCCCGATCTTGACCAGAAGTGAAGGTCAGGGGAGGCAGAGTACCTCTGTTTATTGGCTTCCATTGAGCCCATATGAGCTGATTTGGCTATCTGCTCTTGATATTAAGCTCTTTCATGGTATTTTGTGCCATCCGGATATTGTTTATCACCGCATTGAGATATTCTGTGTGTATTTACTGCTGAATTAAATATTCTTCATCACTTTTGTAATATCCTCTCTGTAGGCTCATGCAGGATGTGAGGATCCTGCAGGATGTGAGTCCTTACGTAGACTATCTGTGAGCTCAGGGGGAAAAAAAACACACAATATACAGTGGATTTCATCAGTGTCCTCTCGTATGCTGTGAAATGTAAAATCTTATTATTTTCAACCAACTCAAGGATAAACTTCTCTACATGATAAGTCTGCTCTTTTTACTCTCAAGGGTCAACTGTGAATAATCATTTTATTCCTTAATTAAACCTTCATCTTGCACAGCTATACATACAAATAATCCTATACATTAGAATTGACTGGATTATTGTATTACATATAATATAACCTCAATGTTGAACCAACTATACAGCTCTCTGAATTACTTTTTTTTTTAAATATTTGCTTGGATCACAGTGAATTCCATTTTCACTTGGTTATTACCACAGGTGTGAATTAACTAGTCTACATCTACTCCAGTATAAGTACAATCTAAGGTACTGGAATAAGCATATGTTGACATTTTGAGAGATTTTTCCTCATAATGTAGATTTACTCCATTACTCTGACAGCTGTGGTTACTAAATTACTTTGCAGACTATGCATGGGCTTAACATGTAACATGTCAGTAACTTGAATAAATGACTATTGCTGTTGGTTTCAAAAAGTCACGTTTCTCCAACTGTGTACTTTTAATTCACTCTGAAAAATAAACATTTTAGGTGTTTTTAAAAAGAATTTTAGAGACTTATTTGAATCTGCAGATGATTCACAGTGAAAATTACCAAAACTATTGATACAAGCTAAGGTTTAAAGTTCATTCTTGACCATGGAAACAGCTGTTGAGAAACAATCTCACCACAGTAGCCTAGTAGCATATGATCTTCATCAGAAATTAAGATAAGATAAGATGAACCTTTATTAAAAATTCAGGTGTCAAAGCAGCAAAGCGCAGATACAGAGGTGTACAAAAAGATTATAAAACAATAAATAAAAATACAGAATATGCATGGTGAATGAACATATAATGTTGTGTACAATAAATAGATGTATTATGTGCAGTCTATAAAATGGTATATGGGATGTAGTGTAAAGTAAGTTTAAAGTGCACCAGTGGTTAGAAGAGGTGGTTGCAGGTACTGCAGATAGATGCAAATAGTCCAGATAGTCCAGAAATTGTAGATGTTCAAATTTCCATTTTTCCAAGTGGGCATCTGCTGATGAAGATCATGTGATATAATCAAAAGCTGCAAAAACAGGTGCTAAATAGACCTTGTAGTGGGATTGTTTTCTCAGCTGGAGATACATGTTTACAGCAACACTTCATCACAGTGAGTCCTTTTGATACTTGAGTACTTACTACTGCAAACACTTGTTTACATTTGCACACTTTAAACACCACATGCTGTAGTATTTAAAGTGGTGTCGTGTATTTTTTCCACTGCAGCTTCTCAGTCCAAAACATCACATGGAAATAGCATGGAATCGTTCCCTAAATGCATCACTCAGAGCAGACACCACTGCAGGACTGAGTGACGTCCTCTGACGTCATGTCCCTTGTGGGCGAAACCTGATGCTGCAGGTGGTGCACGTGGTATGTTGTTTACGTCTTCCAGGAACATTGGAGAGAAGGAGGAGGAGGAGGGGAGGTTGTGAAACAGCTTTCCTGGATAGAGTTACATTGCTCAGCATTTGGAAAAGAGACTATAGACCACCGACATTAAGAACTGGGAAAATGTCGAGCTGAATCCCCTCATTTCGTTTTGCTCTTGAACGCCTCTTCATCAGTATGTATTGTTTATGTTGCCATGCCAGCAGTCTTGCTCTTTGTTCTCTCTCTAGGCTCATCAAGTTCATGTTTAAGTGTTGTCAACAAAGCTGTAAAGTCTGTGTAGCAGCTAGCATGCCTTCAGGATGCTTTTAAAGCATAAGAGCAATGAAGATGGTGTTTTTAACATTGAATTTATGTTGGATTTGACTAGAACAACATGTTTTATATAGTCTGAACACCATGTTGACATCATTTTTGACTGTATGTAACTGAGGGAAGCCAAACATCTGAAGCTATGTATGTATGTATTTCTTTCAGTAACATTGTTGTCTCTAATACTGCTTCATAAGTTAAATGTTAATATGTTCTTTATTTTCAGACAAAGACTATAGGATGCCTCAGCTAGGAAGCCTGTTTACCCAGTTTCATCTCAGCGCCAAAGCTTCAGAAAGTGCCCCAGGCCAGAGTCCAAAACAGACACCAACACTACCTGACTTTATACAACATGTCAGGTAAGTATTGTGTATATTTAAAGGGACTGTTTGTAACTTTCAGAAATGCTTGTTAACAGCAACACCAGTGAGGCAACACACGTCAGCTAAAACCACAATATCACTCTATTTTTCACCTGCTTGGCAGTAATGTTAGCTGACCAGACGACGGTCTCTCCATGAATCACTGCTGATCCTAGTGTTGGCTTTTCCTGCCTCAGCCCTCGAGGCTGAAGCAGGAAGAGAAACGTTACCGTCTCCGACCGGGTGCTGGTGTCTCCCTCTGGCACCTGGTCGGAGACGACAACATTTCTCGCTGCGGAGCCCCGTCACTTCGCAAGACACGGAAAACCTGCATTTATTTCTGCACAAACGTCCACTGTACATTCACTAGATATTCTCAGAGCTGAACTAACTCTTTGCGTGCGCGCATGCACGTGTAGAGGTGGAGCGAGAACGCACGCAGTGTGTGAGTGAAGGCAAGCAGGCAGAGGAGACTCCGGCCACATGCGAGCGTGCATGGGACACCGACCCGGTAGATTTATACGTGTAAGAAGTTACAAACAGTCCCTTTAAAGCTGCATTAATACATATATTTATATCAACAATGTGTAATGTGTGCGAAACGTTTGAACCCACAGATAATTATGTAGTTCCCCTTCACTCTTTGCTCGTGTTATAGCATCTTTCAGCTCATTATTTTGGTTTACAGCAATCATTTTACTGTTTTGCTCTCATAAATCTTGATGTTTTCCCTGAAAAAGCTCTGATAAATCCCCTGTACACTACCTGCTCAGCACCAAACAGCAGATAGACAAAGTTAGCGACTAGCTGGTGAACATAGTGAAGTATTTAGCAGCTAAACAGCCGGACTAAAACAGAGTTAAAAGGAGAGTGAATACTGGATTTAGTGTAACAGAAACACAACTCCAAATGAATGCTAATGTTGCATGGTGTCAGCTGGACATGCCAACACATTATAATTTATACACTTTATAGTACAATTATATGTCAATGTGTTTGTAGCTTATTCCACTGCCCCCAAAGTGGCCAACATAACATCAATTAATGCAGCTTCTGAAGTGTTCTTTTGCACTTGTCTACGCACTTTAGGAAACTCACCGGGATGAGAAAGGAAGATGTTTACTGCAACCTGCGTATCCCCGACCAGTTCCAGACCGCCAAAGATGACATCAACATTGTTGTCCTCACAGGTTGGTATCTA
Organism: Sebastiscus tertius; assembly: GCA_916701665.1. Classification (NCBI taxonomy): domain Eukaryota; kingdom Metazoa; phylum Chordata; class Actinopteri; order Perciformes; family Sebastidae; genus Sebastiscus; species Sebastiscus tertius. The sequence continues at coordinate 9,969 of CAKAOH010024003.1, forward strand.
GAATAAAATGGCATTTCATGATAAATCTACACAATAAATCAATATAATATTGATTTTGTGGTATTGGAGTCATTATCTGAACGTTAGATTGAGATATATCTTACATTTTTGTTTGTTTCCAGGTCTTTAAGGCTGAGTTACATGGAAGTGAGCCGTGAATTGTTCTAATAGGCCTTTTCCACAGCAGACATTTAGTCTCGTCACTGAAGGAGAAGCACAGGTGTTACTAATTACATTAACGGTGGCTCTGTTGTATTCAGGTGACCCAGTGTAACCAGCATGCACCATATCAGCATGCTCGCATTAAAGTGGCCTATTGTGACGTGTAAAAATGTCTTCATAATTACAGTACACATTTGTTTGGAAGATATACACTAAATATATATATATATATATATATATATATATATATATATATATATATATAT
>CAKAOH010024005.1:0-27928 GCA_916701665.1 Sebastiscus tertius
ATATGTTGCCTAGTCACTCTTTTTCTCCCAAATAATTTAAAATACATAGACTGGATGTCACAAGAGGGTGTTGAAACCCTGCTGGAGAAGCACCAGCATTAATAATCAGTGTTGCAACAGTAGAAAGAAGACTTTTGCATGCATTTAACCTGCTTTCTAAACTCTTAAAGCTGCAGTGGGTAGAAATGGAGCAAATATGATTTAAAAAAAAGTTATTTTTTATAAAAAAAGTCACTATATCCTGACAGTAGTGCATGAGACAGGTAATCTGAAAAAAAAAATCATGTGCCTCTGTGTCCTCCGGTGCTCCTAACGGCATCTGCAGGATTTCACAGACCGGAGGAAAACAACCAATCAGAGCAGATCTGGAGTCTGCCGTCCAGCTGCCGCCTATGAGCCGGCTGTCAATCACTTGCAAACTCCGACCAAACGGTGAAACTAGACAGCGTTGATCAAATATGAATCAATATTCTTGTTACTGTATTACTCTATTTCTCAGGCCGCCATGTTGAGATCTGTTGATGAAATACCAAACACCGCCGACCAGCCGGAGCACAGCCAATAGGAACGCTCTCTCTCTCTGAAATGACCTGTGATTGGTCAAAGTCTCCCGTCACGGGCTAGATTTTCTAAAGCCTGAAAACAGAGCCATAAGGAGGTGTAGAAGTCTAGTTTTCTCTCAGAACACTTAAATTACAATATGCTGAAAGGTTATTATGGAACTTTTGCCCAATGATGCCAAAAATATACTGCCTACTGCCACTTTAAGTGCCAATGTTCTCTCTTACAATCCAAATGTGAAATGTCGCCTCAAACGGCATCAGCAAATATTTGACATAATCTTGTTTGCAGAGTATTTGTCACTGACTAACTTGTGTTTGCCTCAACTTCAATCCCGAATGTTTAAGGTCTTCATTCCTACACTGAAAAAGCCAGATAAAATATCCTCTTTATGAAAGTATGAAAGCTTCCATATTTAGACAGCTGGTTAAGTTAAGTGGTCCATGGCCTTATCAAAGTGTGTCTCGGATATAGCGCAGGAGTCCAGGGAAGGGAGAGCTGTTTCGGGACGCGGTGCTGAGATGTAGGGTAGCTTGCGTAGACACACTCTATTCTTGCCATGCTTATTTAAAGATAGAACTGGTCCCACTTGTGTGTTTATGTGCGATGCTTTGTGTGCGTGATGTACTGTACAAACTCATCTGATCCCTCGACGGTTAACTTTGTGTGTGCGAGTGTACGCTGTGCAGGAGCACATGTAGGCCAGTAAACATCTGCTCAGGGCCTCCGTACGATAAGAACTAATTTTAGTTCTGCCCTCGTTTTCTGCAAGCCGAGGAGTAGGACGGTGCATTAGCCACTTTATCATGGAGTGCGAGTGTAGCGGCAAATGCGCATATCAGCAGATATAATGGGTTTTCACTGGCTTCCTTGCATGCTTCTTGTGTTTTGTCCCTCACACACATTCTGCTGCAACACAGACTCCTTGCAGTCCCAGCAGAATAGTGTCTTTGTGTGGGTCCCCCCCTGCGCCACTTGATCCTGCTGAGTGCTGCTCTGGACTGGATGGGAACCTGCACTGCCTCAGACTGATGAAATCTGCAGGGCTAATTTGTGTGCAGAGCAGATTACTGTAACTGCTCACAAGCAGCATTGCTGTTGCCCCTTTGGGGATTTGCATCACTTTCAGGTTGATCTTTTGAGTGCCCCATTTCCTATTGTCCTGTTACTTAAAGGGCGGGTCCATTATTTTTGAGTTTTTTAAAGTTTTTATATCATTCTGTAGCTTCCCAGGGCTACTCCTATTATATGTATTCAAATCCAAACATTCAAATTTTAGTCAAAGTATGTATATTTCAATGTCAAACTGCTACTTTTCCAAGCCTTTTTTACCCCCCACATGACCTGATGTATATTTCTGCATGATGACACTGCTACATGTACAGTATATATACACATCCTTATAGTCAGTGTATTAATGTCACATACAGTAACTTAGATGGCGGTCGGCATGCTTCCAGTATAGAGAAGCAGACAGAAGTAGCGGCAGGGAAGCTAAGCAATGCAAATTTTGTACATGTGTGACTGAGACCGTGCCCCAGCTGGAACGACTAGTTGATTAATTCTAAATTGTAAGGACGTCCCGAACACCATTTTTTTGGGGAATAAAATAATCTAAGGTATTAGAAGCTTCGCGGCGCAGCAGGCTGACATGTTCTTCTGTCCGTCTCTCTCCATCTCCCCTGTTTCAGTGCCACTGCTGCACTACTGCACGCACACACACATCTACACACAACACACAGCGATATCCTTCTGAGAACAACTAATTATAATTAATGTTGAATATGAATAATGTTGTGGGATTATTCCTTATTTCAAGGCTTTTTTGGGATTGATATATTATTATTCCATACTGAGGCGATATTCATGTGTAATGTGGGTGGTGCCAATTGTGGTCAATTACACACACTTTTTGCTATTGGTTGAGGGAGACTGCGACTTCACCAGTCAAAGTTCACCAAAGTTGAACTCCATGCGATGCGAATTTCGCGCATGTGTGACTGCGACCGTGCTTGAGCTGAAACGATTAGTTGATTAAATCTAAATTGTGCGGTTGACTGTGTGCTGCTGATCTTTGTCATGTGTGACGGTTGAGTTAACATCTTTGAGGTTTTGGACTGTTGGTCAGATAAAACCAACTACTTGAAGATGTCACCTTGGAAATTAATCGATTAACCAAGAAATGAATCAGCAGGTTAATCGATCATGAAAATAACCATTAGTTGGCCCTGATCAGCGTTTATGTGGCTAATTAGTGAAGAGTAAATTTAGAGCTGCAACAATTAATCGATTAATCATATAGTTGTCTATTAAAGTGGCAGTAGGTAGTATATTTTTGGCATCATTGGGCAAAAATCTCATAACAACCTTTCAACATATTGTAATTCAAGTGTTCTGAGAGAAAACTAGACTTCAGCACCTCCTCATGGCTCTGTTTTCAGGCTTTAGAACATCTAGTCTGTGACGGGAGACTTTGAACAATCTCCGGTCATTTCAGAAAGAGAGGCCATGTGACTGGTACTTGGCGTTCCTTCAAGCCATCTCAACCTGATCTCAACATGGCTTCCGGGTCACAGACGTTCTCATTTTACAGCTAAACCGTGAACTACAAGATGATTCTGAAAACATTTGAGGAGAGAAATAGGCATTAACGTAACAGAATATTGATTCATATTTGATCAGCGCTGCCTAGTTTGACCGTTTGGTCGGACTTTGCGAGTGATTGACAGCCGGCTCTCATAGACAGCAGATGGACAGCAGACCTCAGATCAGCTCTTACTGCTTGTTTTCCTCCGGTCTGTGAAATTTTGCAGATGCTGTTAGGAACACCGGAAGACACAGAGGAACATGATGTTTTTCAGGTTACCTGTTTCATGTACTACTGTCACGATATAGCAACCGTTTTATAAAAATAACTTTTTTTTAATCATATTTGCTCCAATGTCGCCTACTTCAGCTTTAACTTATTAAGCTATTATCAGTTGACTATTAAGTTAATCGCCAGCTATTTTGATAATCGATTAATCGGATTGAGTAATTTTTAAAGAAAAAGAGAATGGTCGACATTTTTCAGCATTTTATGACATTTTATGGACCAAACAATTAATCAACTAACTAACTAATTCATTATTTTCTCGATTAATTGACAATACAATGAACTATTAGTTGCAGCTTTAGGTAAGTTATTGGTGTGCACTCTTACACAACCTTACGAGTAACGCCTGAAAGTGCGTTCATGACTGTCTGTGTTCACTGTATGCCACTGATGTGCCATCAGGATTTAGTTTTACTAGCTTGACGCAGATGACATTATAGCAAATGCAGTGTTGGTCATCTTACTGTTGGATACAGGTGGAGTATGCAGGGTAATGTTGGCCAAACGTTTTGGCTTCCTGTGGACAGTCAGTGATTTGCATGCAGGTCCTGTGCTGCTCTTCGATGACGGCAATCAGATTGGAAGGGATGGGTCATGCTGGTTTGCTGAAACCTAATTTGTATGTGGTGAGAGACTCTATGGTGCTACACCTTGGTAAAGTTGAATGGCTAGTCATTTGAAATATTTGAATGAGCAATGCAGCGTTCTTGTTGTCCTACCTGTTCAGTGTTCAGAGGGATTTCCACTCAGAGTATCAGGGAGTGTCATCTTAATCCTGCTCCAGGGATCATTTCTAGATCTGGAAAGGAGGTGAAAAAACAATATTCCTTTTGCCATCTTAATTTGTGAAGAATGCTACATAATAATAGCGTTTACAACACTCAAGATTAGTTTTACCATTCTTTCCATTTTTTAAATTCAGTTTAGTCACATAAAATAATTACAGCTGCAATGATTAGTTGATAAAAATTGATTGTCAATTGACAGAAAATTAACCAGCAACTTTTGTTAATTGTGACCAATGGTTTCACCACTTCTGACATTTTATAGACCCAACAATAAAATGATTAATCAATAAAATCAGATTAATCAATGGTGAAATGAATTACCCCTACAAATAATGCTACCAAGCTAAGTCACTTGTCTCAGTGCATTATAGTTTGTGGTTCAGCACACTTGCTTATTCTGCAGTTGTGGCGCCGTGACAGGAAGGAAGGAATCTTGAGGAAACATGTGCTTTTGATTTAAAGGAAAGACTTGCACAGAAACATCAAAATGGCTGAGAAGAAGAATATGAAAACGCCGTCCTCATGACTTCCTTCTCTCGTGTCCTTTTTGCTGGCCCTTTGTGATTTTCATCACAAGGCTATTTTTGAGCTTGACCTAGATGGGCCGACCAGAGTGGAGAACGGTATTTAGCCCGGCACAGAATGCTGGAAAGATCTCCAATTTGACCGCATTCCACTTTCTCTTCAACTTTTCTGAACAATAGTTAGTCTCTCACGTAAACAAACGTACGACAATGACAATTAGAAAAGTTTTTCGAGGGTTTATATTTGTCACATACTCAACATATGTCTACATTGAATATGGTGCAAATAAAGGGGTGCGGGAGAATAGTGGATATAATTGTCGGCAGCATCAGAGGTGTAGTCTGTCAGGAACCTTGGCAGTGTCGTCGTTCAGGATTCAGATGGACTGAGGGAAGCTGCTCCTCTTTAGCCTCTCCATTCTGGCCCTATAACTGTGGTAGTGTTTCGTCCACCCAAAAAGTGCCGTACAAAAGTGAAACCAAATTATTTCTGTTCTGTTGTCATATTCTACTGAAATGGCCTGTGTTGAATAATAAAATACTATAAATATAATAATAATATTCAGTACAAAATGGCGGCAGTGGCTGTTGGAGTTTCGTCTCTTTACTTTTTTACTGTTTATTAGCGTAGATACTGCATTAGCTTCAGTTCTATCAGAACTGGAGAGTATATCTTCATTGAAAGAAGAGTAAAGGATGGAACTGAAGGCGATGGTTTTACTTTTTTAGTTTGATTGACAGATGGTTCATCCAGTCACCTGCCAAGTATTTTTTTGAAAGTGCCGGCCCTTTTCCAAACAGTTTCCAATGACTGCTTCTCAGACTGGTTCTGTGAAACAACCCACCTGACAGGGTCAGGTTATGTTCGGCCAACCGTACCACTCTCTGCAGGGCCTTGCAGTCCTGCTGGGTGCTGCTGCCATACCAGGCGGTGATGTTCCCATTTTTTTTTTTTTTTTATCTTACTACACAACCCTGCCTCCACATTCTTCTCTTCCTTTCTCACTTTACGCCCATTGTCTGCACACAAACATGCAGCATGTGTTATTTAACCAGTGTAATTTAATTTGTCTCTATTGTTTTTTCTAAAGGCTTGAGCGGCGTGGAAGATGTCCCCATTTTTCGGCATAAGCAGAAGCCTCCTTTAGCAAGGCCTGAAGACCTGGAGGATGAATTTCTCCCCAGGACCACGGCTTCAAACTCGGGCAAAAATGCCAGCCTCACCCCGTCACCAGATGAAAAGACTCTGGAAGAAGAGGTACTGTATATCCTGCCATATTCCTGCCTTTTGACAGGCTTTTTTTTAGACAAATGTTTTTTTTTTATTTGTGAGTCCACTACTGTACATTTTAAGGAAGAGAATAGGCAAGAATATGACAGAAATATTCTGCTATTTCGTGTTTTTAAATTTATGTAAAAAACATTTTTGTCTTAGTTTGCTGTAAGTCAGGCTCCTGAATGTATTCACCTTATTTTCCCTCAGACGCTTTATTTGCTGATCTCAGCTTTGTAATTTTCTGTTCTATCTCCTCCATGAAACCTGCCTCATCATCAGTGTAATCACTTAAATGCCTTCTCGATGCCAGGGGAAAAAACGCCCCTGATTGATTGCAAACTCCTCCTGTCTTCAGGCTTTAGTGGAGGAGCAGGAGGAGGAGAAGGCCAGGCCCATCCAGATCGTCCTGGCCAACGAGGACGAGCACAGCTTCGAGCTGGACGCTGCGGCGCTGGAGAAGATCCTGCTGCAGGATCACGTGAAGGACCTGAACGTGGTGGTCGTGTCGGTGGCCGGGGCCTTCCGCAAGGGCAAGTCCTTCCTGCTGGACTTCATGCTGCGCTACATGCACTGTCAGGTGAGACGAGTCGTGTTTTTCATTCTGTTTCTGGACACAGAAGTTACATTATTATCCCGTGGAGATTAAATGAGAAAGTTATTTTGTCAAGTACATAATACATGATGTCAAGTGTTCCTTATGTAACGTTGCATATTGATTAGACATTTTATAATGTGGACAAAACTGGACTGACTATGCCCAGATCCTGTACCACTTTAAGTTTGATCAATGGGGCCAGGTTGAAGTGAACTGATGCCAAAATATATTTTTCTGTAATTTGTACGTGTCTTTGCACAGACTGGAACTGGGAGAGTGTGTTTCTCTTTTCACAGTCCACAATGGGTTTTGAACTTGTACAGCGATGTGGTTATTGGGTATTGCTTTATTAAAGAAGTTGCACTGTTTATATGTAGTAAACATAGGGTCACACAATATTAGAAATTTACCAGTATCAGATGACGGGGTCATTTTCGTAGCAATAAAACAGAGATTTGTTCTTTGACTGCCACACAACTATGTGTATAGTAGAGCTGCAACTAATAATTACAGTAGGGCTGTCAAAGTTAACACGATAATAACGCGTTGGCGCAAATTCGTTTTAACGCCACTAATTCCTTTAACGCAACTTGTGACTTTTAGCTTGTAGCGGGCTCAGTTTTAAAATCTTGAATGAAGACGTGACCTCTGACCTCCAGATATGTGAATGTAAATGGGTTCTATGGGTACCCACAAGTCTCCCCTTTACAGACATGCCAACTTTATGATAATCACATGCAGTTTGGGGCAAGTCATAGTCAAGTCAGCACACTGACACACTGACAGCTGTTGTTGCCTGTTGGGCTGCAGTTTGACATGTTATGATTTGAGCATATTGTTTTATGCTAAATCCAGTACCTGTGAGGGTTTCTGGACAATATCTGTCATTGTTTTGTGTTGTTAATTGATTTCCAATAATAAATATATATATTTACTCTTGCATAAAGCAGCATATTTGTCCACTCCCATGTTGATAAGACTATTAAATACTTGACAAATCTCCCTTTAACGTACATTTTGAACAGATGAAAAAATGTGCGATTGACAGCCCTAAATTCTAATGATTAATCTGCTGATTTATTTCTATTCCATTAATCAATGGCTCGCTCTATAAAAGGTCACAAAATAGTGAAAAATGTCCGCCACAATTTTCCAGAGAGGTCACATCTTCAGATTTCTTGTTTTGTCCAAAAGATGCAGACATCTTCAAAAGCACTGATTTATTCTCACCTGTTCTGATTTATTACTAAATCCTTCACCGTTTCTAAGGAGATATGTGATGTAATGTAATATAATGCAGCATTTGGTCCTGAATTTGTTTTGTAGCTGGTGATTCCTTCATTATTAATTAAAAATGAGTAATCTGATCTGTTGAAGAATCACAAATGTTTTTGTTTTTTTTCCAGATACATTCAATTTATCAATTAAATTAAAATAGGCCAGATGGTCTCATTTGTATAGAAACAGCCTGCAATGACTAGAAAATGAACACTGACACCTCTTAAATGAATCACCCATAAGTCAAATTGGTGCGATACATTTGGCATATCAGTTATCAACTGGTGCACGCCGTCAGCGAGATCAGTAAAATCAACAGTTCACACTTGTACTAGTTGTGAAAGGGCCCCTGCTGATGGTGTGTTTACATGAGCTAAGTCCTTCCTCTGGGGCTTTAATATTGTGTAACGTTCACAGTCAGTAGAGATTGTGAAAACAGGTGGGCTCGATGAAACCAGCACGGCAGATGAGGTTACAAACCAGTACTGGAATGTGGACCACAGTGTGGCAAGCAAAGACAGGAAGGCGCTTCCTGTTTGGTCTCATCCTGAGATACTTACTCAACCAGGTGACTAAGACGTGCTGCAAGGTGTGTGAATAAGGCAGGGTGGTTTGACTGGTCTCGGCCTTCTGGGTAGGTGAATATTACCATAATTAGGTTTCATAACAAGAGTTTGAAAACCTTTTTAATAATAAATCAGGTCAAGTGTTTTGGCACCTATTTCCCCTGTGTGGTTGCTGACCTTTGAAATATTGTCTTGTAAATATGAATTACACCAAGTGGTGCATTACATACCCACACAGTCCACACACACATATTCTTGAGTATGCCCATCCAACAACTGTGTGACTCAACAACAACTTAGTCCTTCAGGAGCAGCCAGGATCACCTTACACTCACACACACACTCCCCAGGAAAGGCGGAGGAATGTTTTTTCCTCACAGCTGTCGGGCAGCATGAACGTGGGCATTCAGTCTGACCCGACATTTTTTCCCCCAAACAGTGATGCTTTTTGTTGAGACTGTGGTTCTCTGTATTCAAGTATATCCATAAGTTAATGTTACAAATAGCAACTGTCATGGTTGTGTGTTTATCTATTAATGTTGGACCGCAGAGTATTTGTTCTCATCGTCTTGCTCCGTATTGGTGATCCCGGTGGTGAGGCATTCAGCACAGATGCCATGTTGTAGAAGCCAGGAATCAGTGTTCGCACTTTGCTTTGCAAATTAGGTATTTGTTTGTGAGGCTTGTTTACACATTTCCTATTTGTGGTCAGTGGATCTCCTCACTTGTCAGCCGGAAATAGGTCACAACGGGTTGCTCTAATTCGACCTTTTTTTATGTTTAAAATTACAACTGACATAACATTTTATCATTTAATGATCCGTAAAACGTAAACATTAAATCCTCCGCTATGTGTTGAGTCTCAAATGGAACCGTTGTACTGCAGCGCCACTAGTCTTGTTACTGTGGGATCCACATGTCATTCAGTGTGTGTCCCAGAGGGATCTGTTCACACCTGTTACTGTGTACACTATCACTGTGAAAACATGAGGAGGAGGATGGTGTTGACTTGTGTTGAATGAAATGCTACACTGTCCTGCTGTGGATTACATCAGCAAACAAGAAAGAACCCAAGAGTACAGAGAGAACTTTACCGAGGTCTGATGATCATCAGCTTCTCAGTCAACATTGTACTGGTAGACGACAGGTCAGTTATATAAGGCTAGTCACACTCTGGCCTGCTGATGTTGTTAGATTAAATGTGCTATTGATAACACTCAGCCACCAGATTGATAGAGACTAGCTGCATTCTCCCTCCCCATGTTCCATTGCATTTACTTCACAACAAGTCATGGCCAGGCACTTACTGTCAATCTCAGCCATTTATCCGCTTGTTTGTTTTTTCCAACGTTGTTTTACTATTGGCTCACAAGCCTTGTTTAGAAGTGGGAACCCGACTTCAGATATCTTCCACAGAGATAAACAAAACATTCATTTTGGACCCGCCAAAATTTTTAAAATGATAAATTCACAATTATAATATTTTTTTTTAATTTATTTTAAATATTCGTATAGATAAAAATGTTATCAATAAGACCTTTTAAAGACAACCCGGTCACCAAAATCAATGCTTTTTGTCTATTAGAAGTGTGAATGTGCAAATTTCACACACATTTGGAAATATTGTGGTCACAGACAAATAAAAAACCTCTTTTCTCTGGTGAAGGTAATTCAAATACAGTATGACTCTGCAAAACAATATGTTATTTCACCACCGCTCCTCTTGAAAAATGAATGATCTGAGGCATATTCTGGTGAACTTCAGTCCATTGACCTGTACCCTTTTTTTCCCACTCCTCCCTCTTTCTCTCACACTGTTATCTCTCCGCCTCCTCTCCACAATCTCTTCCTCCCCTCACACCACACCCCTCATCTGTCCTCTTCAATCATGTGGATTCCCCCCCCTTTTTTCTGTCCCAACCAAATTTTCTCTTTCCTCTCATCCCTCCTCACCCCCCCATCTCCCCCCTCTCTTACCCTCTGCAACAGAATGACTCTTGGATGGGAGGTGATAATGAGCCTCTGACAGGGTTCACCTGGAGAGGAGGCTGCGAGAGGGAGACCACAGGAATTCAGATCTGGAGCGACGTCTTTGTGGTGGACAAGCCTGATGGCAGCAAGGTAGACGGCTATGAAACAAACAGTACAATGAGTCTTTATAGCTTCATTTTCAATGACGTTGGGAGAACCTGATAACATCAGATTTGTTTTTCTCATTGTGATGTTTATAAAGCAAAAACACACACGCCCTGCCTGGCCTACAAGCTGCAGTTGGCAGCATATTACATTCGTTGCATCTCGTCCCAACAGGTTGCTGTGCTCCTCGTCGACACTCAGGGAGCGTTTGACAGCCAGTCCACCATAAAGGACTGTGCTACTGTGTTCGCCCTCAGCACAATGACCAGCTCTGTACAGGTGAGACTTCAATAGGTTGATAGAAGATACTTTATTCATCCCCTTGGGAAAATGCAGGTGTCCAGTAGCTCCTGGGGTAAGGGTAGTGGGTAAGGGTAGTGGGTAAGGGTAGTGGGTAAGGGTAGTGGGTAAGGGTAGTGGGTATGGGTAGTGGGTAAGGGTAGTGGGTAGTGGATAGTGGGTAAGGGTAGTGGTAAGGGTAGTGGGTAGTGGGTATGGGTAGTGGGTGTGGGTATGGGTAGTGGGTAGTGGGTAAGGGTAGAAAGCATGTCTTGGTGGAAAATATGCTGTTGCTATTTTTATCTTTAAATGTCAAAATGTATGTCTCATGATGTTTGTTTTTATGTTTTCAGGTGTACAATCTCTCCCAGAACATACAGGAGGATGACCTGCAGCATCTGCAGGTTGGTGTCATTTCTTCTCCTCTTCCCAGGAAAAAGTAGCACCAAAGTCTGTTCCAGCATCTCCTGTTTTCTGATCATTATTTGTTTGTCTCTCATATGTAGCTCTTCACAGAATATGGCCGGCTGGCGATGGAAGAGATCTACCTGAAACCTTTCCAGGTACTGACTGCTTCTGTTGACTGTGAACACACACGTCGACTGAATGCCACATAGCACTGAACATGCACCTTGTCCATAGATTCTACCTAATATTCTTCCCATAAATGATCATAAAGTGATAAATCTCAAGCCATATAACATTATTGCGGCGGTGTGTTTCAGTCCCTGATGTTCCTGATTCGGGACTGGTGTTATCCTTATGAACACGACTATGGACTGGAAGGAGGCAACAACTTCCTGGATAAAAGACTACAGGTGAGAATCTTTTTCTTTTCTTTTCTTTTCTTTTTTTAATCAAGTTGAAAATGCAGGTTTGTGTTTTGAGGATACAGAAAATATAATTCTACATATTGTTGAAGATATCTATGCAGAACACACACTCGCTGCTCCTGTCAGACACACCACACCTCGTTTTGAAAAGCACAGACACGCTTACATCATCGTCTGTTCAACCGTCTGCAAATTTGCTCAGCGCGACATGTGTGTACACATTCCACCCATCAGTCACTGACGAGAAGAAACAACACATACTTTCACTGTGAGAATAAACTGTCGTCTGCTGACTCAGGTGAAGCAGAACCAACACGAGGAGCTGCAGAATGTGAGGAAGCACATCCACTCCTGCTTCTCCAACATCGGCTGCTTCCTGCTGCCACACCCGGGCCTCAAGGTGGCCACCAACCCCTACTTTGACGGCAGGCTGAGAGGTGAGAAAACGGGAACATGCACGTGTGCTAATAATGAAGAGTGATAGGCAGCCGTAGCATGCTGGACTGAAATGTAACGATTCAGAGGACAGTAAAGGTGTGTGTGTTTTTTTTGTGTTTCAGACATCGATGGTGATTTTAAGAAGGCGCTGGCCAAGCTGGTGCCTCTCCTGCTGGCCCCAGAGCGACTGGTGGAGAAGGAGATCGGGGGCAACAAAGTCACCTGCAGAGACCTCCTGGAGTACTTCAAGGTCCTGCAGGATTTTATTAAAGTCCACTGGTTCTGACACTGATAGGTCAGGTCACATGTTGATAAACTGAAAGCTCCAAATTATACACTATGCTGCCTCGTCCTGGACAACTGAGTTCCCAAGTTCACCCGTTTGGTAGTGTTCGCAGCCACGGTGCTGCGTTCACTGTCCCCAGTTCACTGTCAGGAGAGTTACTGTAGCAGCCACGGTGCTGCGTTCACTGTCCCCAGTTCACCGTCAGGAGAGTAACTGTAGCAGCCACGGTGCGGCATTCACTGTCCCCAGTTTACCGTCAGAAGAGTTTCTGTAGCAGCCACGGTGCTGCGTTCACTGTCCTCAGTTTACCGTCAGAAGAGTTTCTGTAGCAGCCACGGTGCTGCGTTCACTGTCCCCAATTAACCATCAGTAGGGTTACTGTTGCAGCCATGGTGCTGCGTTCACTGTCCCCAGTTCACGTCAGGAGAGTTACTGTAGCAGCCACGGTGCTGCGTTCACTGTCCCCAGTTCACATCAGGAGAGTTACTGTAGCAGCCATGGTGCTGCGTGTAGCGTCGCGGACATGCAGCCACTTTCCCAGTAAAAGTCTTCACCTCACATTTAGTTTAGTTTAGCAGGTTGTCAGCTGGGTGTCTGCCTGGCGTAACGATACTTTGTCTGCCCGGTGTAACGATACTTTGTCTGCCCGGTGTAACGATAAATAGTGTGTGTTTTTGTGCTAGGTTAGCAGCTCTAGCGCTGCTGTTTTCCCATTTTTGGATTAGCCGGGAGATGGGCTGTGTCGTCACTGCCAAGATGCCAAAGCCACCCACTTAGAGATTCACAACTGCTCTTCAGACATCACGGAGACTACTTCCATATGTTATACAGTCTATGGTTTTTAGTCACAGATGTAGCTCGATTTTGATTTTTGCCATCAGATTATGGCTCACATAGCTTTAAACTTTCCATTTCTTTTGCTAAATCATACTTGCAGTGAATTATGTTTCAGTGTTGGTGCAATATGTCCCCCCCCAGGCTGTTAATTCCCCGTGTTAGCTGGCAGAATGTTAACGTTGTACAGGATAGACTGGTGTGATAATCTGTGTTCTCCATTCCTGCAGGCTTACATAAAGATCTACCAAGGGGAGGAACTGCCTCACCCAAAGTCCATGCTGCAGGTTAGTTACTGTCTGAGGGATCTTATCAAGTATGAGTCACACTTTTTTAGGTTTTTATCTTGAATCTCATCGTCTTCTCCTGTTTGTCAGGCGACAGCAGAAGCCAACAACCTGACCGCTGTTGCAGGAGCCAAAGACATGTACGGCAAGAACATGGAGCTGGTGAGGATGCGTTAATGTCTCAGCTGGAGTGGCCTTCAGTCTCCGTCTCATCCGTCAGTCTCACTCTGTTCCTCCATCACTTTTCAGGTCTGCGGCGGGGACAAGCCGTACATCGCCCCGGCCGACCTGGAGCGCTGCCACGAGGAGTTCCGCGAGCACTCGGTGCGCCATTTCCGCTCCGTGAAGAAGATGGGCGGCGAGGAGTTCTGCCAGCGGTACCAGAGCCAGCTGGAGGCGGAGCTGGACGAGACCTTCACCAACTTCTCCAAGCACAATGACGGCAAAAACATCTTCTACGCGGCACGCACGCCCGCGACACTGTTCGCGGTCATGTTCGTCACCTACGTGGTGTCCGGGGTGACGGGCTTCATCGGCCTGAGCGTCCTGGCGGCGCTGGCTAACCTGGTCATGGGCGTGGCGCTGCTGTCGCTCTGCGCCTGGGCGTACGTCAAGTATTCAGGAGAGTTCCGGGAGGTGGGAACGATGATAGATCTGGTGGCCGAGACACTCTGGGAACAGGTGGGTCATCAGTGTGAGAGGTGTGTGTGTGTGGGTGTTAATCTACATGGCGAGAACCGATATTGTGTCACAGGAAATAGGTTATTTTTAAAGATATGGCTTGAATGGTAAGACTTTAATTTCCATTAGATGGCTAAATTTGTGATGACTGTTATAACATTTAGGTATTCATCTTGGGTTATATCATTTAAGTTAGAACACCTTAGGTCAAATGTTTTCAGAGACATCTTGTAGTGTACTGTTTAGCTGTAAAATGAGACAGTTTGCTCCGTTGGTGGCCGATGCTTGATTTTGGTTTGATTGTTTTCAACATGGCTGCCGGGTCACAAACTTTCTCATTTTACAGCTAAACAGTACACTACAAGACGATTCTGAAAACATTTGAGGAGAGAAATAGGCATTAACGTAACAGAACATTGATTCATATTTGATCAGCGCTGCCTAGTTTGACCGTTACATTGGAGTTTGCGAGTGATTGACAGCTGCTCAGAGACGGCAAGGCTCCAGCTCGGCTCTGATTGGTTGTTTGCATCCGGTCTGTGAAATCCTGCAGATGCCATTAGGAGCACCGGAGGACACAGAGGCACATGATTTTTTTCAGATTACCTGTCTCATACATTACTGTCAGGATTAGGGATGTCACGGTACCAGAAATCTAGTAGTCGATACCAATACCAGTGAATTTACACGATTCTCGATACCAATTCGATACCACGGTAAAAAAAAAAAAATCCTACGTAATTCTACACGCACTCCTTTTATTAAAACATTTGAACATTACAAAAAACAGAGGCATGTAGCCTTTAAGTAATAAATAAAAAGAAACGTCTATTAACATTGCAAAACAGAACAGTGGCATGTAGCCTTCAAGTATTTAAAACAAACAGTATTGTATGGATGTCTGTCTTTGAGGTGCTTTGCTAAATTGGAAGTATTTCCTCAGGATATGGGGACCGTTTTATAAAAATGACTTTTATCATATTTGCTCAAAGTTACAGACTGCAGCTTTAAAACAGATATAACGATAAATAATCAACTTTATCTCTAATAAAGAGTCTAATAAAGGGAGTTCCGTGTCGGCGGACATGTCGGCCAATAAGTAACAAGGACTTTCACAACAGAAAAGACAAAGATAAGTATGTTAGTAATATAGAAACAATGTATATTACAACAGGTCAAAGTTATTTCCATTATTGATTCATATGTTGATTATCTCTTTCAACTAATCGCTTCGAGTCGAAGACTATAAAAGGCCCATCGCCTTTTCTCAAAGCCCAAGGTGATGTCTTTCAGTTGCATCACATTAGTACACGGAGCACCGACATGTTCCATTACTGCAATATGGAACTGAGTTACTCAGCGACTCTTTGACATTTGTGCTTGATTATTTTGTTGATGGACTAACTGGCGCAGCCCTACATTTCATAGTTTGTCCACCAGAGAGCGCCGCAGGTTTATTTGTCAACTGGAAAATGTCCCACTCAACTTCACACGTATACTTCCTGGTTAATATTAAAATTTTTTCTTTATGTTGAAAAATGAATATCAGATGATATATTGTCTCTTAACTCTTAAATATTGACATCCAAGTCAAAGCTTAAGACAAGAGTCAAATTAAAGCTGAAGTAGGAGAGATTGGAGCAAATATGATTAAAAAAACAGTTATTTTTATAAAACGGTCTCTATATCGTGACAGTAGTACATGAAACAGGTAACCTGAAAAAAATCATGTTCCTCTGTGTCCTCCGGTGCTCCTAACGGCATCTGCAAGATTTCACAGACCGGAGGAAAACGAGCAGTAAGAGCTGATCTGAGGTCTGCTGTCCATCTGCTGTCTATGAGAGCCGGCTGTCACTCACTGGTGAACTCCGACCAAACGGTCAAACTAGGCAGCGCTGATCAAATATGAATCAATGTTCTGTTACGTTAATGCCTATTTCTCTCCTCAAATGTTTTCAGAATCATCTTGTAGTGCACGGTTTAGCTGTAAAATGAGAAAGTTTGTGACGCCGCCGCCATTATGAAATCTGATTAAGGAACGCCAAGTTCCGGTCACATGACCGGATCACAACCAATAGGAACGCTCTCTCAATGAAATGACCTGTGATTGGTCAAAGTCTCCCGTCACAGGTTAGAATTTTCTAAAGCCTGTAAACAGAGCCATGAGGAGGAGCAGAAGTCTAGTTTTACACTTGAGTTACAATATGCTGAAAGGTTATTATGGAATTGTTTACCAATGATGCCAAAAATCTACTGCCTACTGCAGGTTTAAGTTTTGATATTTTAATACCATTTTCTCTTCTCCAGGATATACTGTATATAATATAAAATGTGTTGAAATGGTTTCTACTGCAGTTTTAGTTTGATTTTACCCAGAGTTCCTTGGTTGCCTTTTTTATTTCTAGGTGTCTAAAAAGCCAGAGAAATGAGAATCCCTCCATCAGTTTTTGATTTCTTTTCTGTCCACTGCATGTTTCTGATTGTCTCCACGTCCCGTCATCCATCTCACAGACTCTAAATCACTTTTCAGCGCTCCGTCCACACGGAAACTCCCATCAGCACCTACTTTTATTTCTCACTCCTCCATCAGTTGTTGTCCCGCAGACTCGTCACTCAGGAGCACAAATCTATTTTTGAGTTTCATGAGTGTTTCGCCACAAACGCAGCCCTCGTGTCTCCTCTGACTTCTCCCTCCTTCCTCTGCTTCTGTGCCTCTTCCTCCCTCCCTCTCTGCTTCACAGAAGACGCTGAGAAAGGTGAGAGGTGTCCGTGTTCTCTTTTCTTTCATCTTCTGCCCGCCGTTCTCGACATCCTGCCTAATTTCCTTTCCTTTTTCCTTTCTCCCCCTCCTGCCGCCGGTCTCCCAGTGTTCTTTTCATTTGTATGGTTCAACATCTTGACCGTTTTTCTCAACCTTTCATCTCTTTATTTCTCCTTAATCTCATTCTTTTTCTCATCTTTTTGTTCCTCTTCCTGCTCCTGTGTCTGTCTTCCTGTCAGTCTTGTTACTTGTTTTAACTCTGCCTGCCGTCCTTCTCAGGTGTTTTCCAAACTTTCGGAGCCGGTCAGGAGCCGCCTGGCTTGGCCCGTCTCTCTCCTCCCTTCGTTCCCGTCGGGAGCGACGCTGGGACTCCGAGCTCTGTCTCCTCTCAACAACAACAACTACAAGAAGATGAACTAGCTGCTGGCCGGACTGTTAAACTCCCTTCTCATATTGAAACTTCTGCAGTTTGCTGGCTTCTTTTATTGTTAATTTTCCAATCCAATGGTGCTGGATGCGTATCTACTTTAACCCCCTGGACGTCCTCTTGAGCTTCACTGAATGTATCTGGACAGCAGCAGGCCATCAGGACCATCTCAGGATCTCAAAGACGCCACGCCTGCCCCCAACGGTGTTTAACAATCTCAGATGACTCATTTCTTTCATTTTTATTTCAGTTGAAGAGGTTTTGTTCAGTTTGTGAATCTTGGGTTTTCTGTGGTCTCCGTTTTGGAGACTACATCCTCTTTTTGTTCCTTCATTTGACCTTAAACCTTTTCCTTCCCTAACCTGCTTTCTTTCAGTTTCTTTGTCCCCTTTATAGACATTTTTTTTCAGACAAGTTGACTTGATTTGTTCTCACACAAACTCCTCTTTTCTTCCCCCCCGTACCCTCCCCCTCCCCCTGCAGGTTTTGAAGCCACTAAGTGAACATTATATGGAAGACAACGTCAGACAGACGGTGGTTAACTCCATCAGAGCCAGCTTGACAGAGCAGGCCTCGCAGCACACCAAGTTAAAGACTCACTGACGCTCTTCCTCCTCCTCCTCATCTCCCCCCCCCTCCCCGTCGTCTTCATCGCCCTCCCGCCCACTCGCTCAACGTGTTCAATCCTAGAACTGTGGAACTAGTTCAACACCAAAGCTGACCCTCTTTTATCCCTCCTCCCGAACGTCCACCATCACATCGCTGCCCCCCCACCCCCCTCATCTTTATCTGCTGTTGTGGACCTGTAGGCTTCGCCGTCTGCCCTGCTCTTCATCGCCCCTCCCCCCCCCAGTGCCTCAGAGCAGAAACTGCACGTTCACGAGAGGACCGAGCAGAGAAGCCGGCGGCGTCGCCTCTCGCCAAAACAGGACCTGAAGGGACTGTCATCTTCTCCAGTGTGCCATGCTGCGATAGATGCGTCTCGTGTTGTTGTAGTCTCTCACACACGTATTTGCTGGTAGCGGACGACTGCACTCGCTTTCAGGATTGAGCTGCAATTCAGGGACACCGCTGTGGGCAGCTGTTCTCAACAACGGATGCAAACTGAAACCCTTTTCTGTGCATTTAATGGTTCTCTTCAGCCCGTTTGTTAACGTTTCCCTACAAGCACAAGTGACTAATCGACTAATAGTGAGGTGATTGTCGTGTTCATGTTTTTTTTGTCATTTCAGTAAAATCAGGAAATAGATTTTATTGATTCTACTGAAGCGAAAGTCAATTTTCCATTCTGTCCTGGTAAATTAATCTGGTTGCGTCCGAAATTCCACACCAACCTGCTATTTAGTACGTTAGAACAGTATGTGAGGTATTTTAGTATGTCCGAAACCTGAGTATGAAGCCTGTAGTACGCAAATTGCATACTATTTTCGGTGAAATATCACAGTATGTAACGCAGGACACTACGGCGGCATAAATGTCCCACAATGCAATGCGGCAGGGACGTTCATAATGGACGTTGACGGACAGCTCTGTAACATCAGTAACGCTTCAATTTAACTGTAAGTATAAGATTTCACTTTGCTAGGCGTAATATATAGTTCAAATTCAGAATTTGATTCTCACAAACCGTCGTTTTCGTCACACGGGGTTGGCACAGGTTACCATGGTTACACGTCTCCAACCGGCAAGGAGGCTCTCAGGAAGTGACGACATGAATTACAGTTAAACGCGTCCGAAAAGATCCATACTGCTGTTTATTCACACTAATGTATGTTGAACGACGGTGCACATATTGAGTACGCAGTGCAGAGTGTGTGATTTCGGACGAAGCCTCTCGTCTTCTTCTACAAATCTGAACTGAACAGACGAGTGCCGGATTCTTCTTCTGACGTACTACTGGTTCAGTTCGGAAGGTGCATTAACCAGGTAACACGATCCCACTCTGCTCAGGTTGCTTCTAGACGTTTCTCCCTTTAATATTTCCTGATTGTAATCCTGAAGAGAACCGTAGGAAGCCTCGCCGCGCCTCTCGGCTGATATTTGACGTGTTTTTTAAATTTAGGACTGCCGTGTTTTATCTGGCCTTTAGCGCCTCGTAAGCGGACCTGCCGCCGTTTGGCCCTCTGCATGGTGTTAAGAGCTACTGCGTTGTAGCATTAAGCTAGCTTAAGTGCTTTTAGAGCCAAGGTCCTCTGTAGTCAGGTAGCCAGGGAGGACTGTCACTTGTAACCGTTTTCTCTTCCACTGCCTTTCATTAATGCTGCGATAGCTCTGGATGTTTCCCCGCACATTTGTAGGACCTCGATTCTTGCTTTTGGGAGCCTCATTTAGTTCGAGACGTGTGTCTTTTTGTAGTTCAAACTCCTATTACACCTTTTACAGGAACAGTTTGACATTTTGGAAAATATGGATGAATTTGAAGCTACAGCCAGCAGCTAAGACGGTTAGCTTAGCTTAGCATAAAGACTGAAGGGAGGCTGAAACTTACGTAAATTTTTAAAAATCAGCCTACACCAACACCTCTAAGTAAAGTAAACCCCGACAGTGTGTTAAAACTAAAATGCATGACGCATGAAGGGGATTATTTCACAACAATGACCCGCTAGCTGTACATTATTACACTTATTACACGGCTACTCACTTAAAGATGAATGATTTTACTCAAAGAATTGTCCACCAGAATCCGACATCAGATCTACATCCATAGCAACGGTCTGTTATACATAGCAGCTGTCTGTTATACACGGCAACGGTCTGTTATACATGGCAACAGTCTTATATACGGCAACGGTCTGTTATAAATAGCAACTGTCTGTTATAAATAGCAACGGTCTGTTATAAATAGCAACGGTCTGTTATACACGGCAACGGTCTGTTATACACGGCAACGGTCTGTTATACACAGCAACGGTCTTTTATAAATAGCAACGGTCTGTTATACACGGCAACGGTCTGTTATACACGGCAACGGTCTGTTGTACGTAGCAACGGTCTGTTATACACGGCAACGGTCTGTTGTACGTAGCAACGGTCTGTTATACACGGCAACGGTCTGTTGTACGTAGCAACGGTCTGTTATACACAGCAACGGCCTGCTACAAAGAAATAACAGACCGTAGAGCGTTGTGATCAATCAGTATCGAGTATTCAACAAAGCCGTGTAATAAAGCTAAAAAATGAACACGTGATATCTTGTTTGTTAAATTCATATGCAAACCGAAGTGCAACATTTTTTTTTTTGTGTAAATAAGCTTGTAAATTAGTGAGCTTTAGAGGGGTTTTTTAACCTTATTTTGGTAGGCCAGGCTGTTTCCTAACCTTTTCCAGTCTTTATGCTATGCTAAGCTAAGCTAAGCTAACTGACTGCAGCTTCATATTTAACTGACAGGTACGAGAGCAGTATCAATCTTCTCATCAAACTCTCTGCAACAAAGTGAATAAACGTGTGTGCCCATGATGTTGAACTGTTTCTCTAGAGTCGGATCCTGCTGACCCCCCTTTTATTTCCCACTTTGGTGCGTCAGCCGCGTCTCTTCTGTCGGAGCTCTCTCTCGTTGATTCCATCCACATTATTTCTCACCTCAAGCGCCAGTCTCGTACTGTACAGTCTCTCTTTTTCTGTGTTCACATATCACAAATCAGGCATGTATGTTGGATTAAATATTTAAATAAACTTTGTATACATTTTCTAGTGAATCAGTTGACAATGGTTTGTTCTTTTTCTTGATCAACTTAACAACAGTCTGTGGTTTGTTTAAGAATGATAAGTCGCTGCTGTAGGGTTTACACGAGTTCATCTCCTTCTCACGAGGACGGACGTTAGTAGAAACATGTGGTGTGAATATTTGGATTCTGATAGGAAAATTGTTTGATTGTGACGAGTGGGTTGGAGACAGTGTCTTGTCTGCCTTTTAAAGATATCTCCGGTAATTTATTTTTGAATAAAATGTTTACCTTAAGAATAAATCATCAATTCAAATTCTTTTGCCTCGTTTTTGTCTGTTATTTTAAGGGATTATTTCTTGGAAAAAACTTATTTAATGTGAACCAAATCACCAAAAAGAAATTTAACATTTCAGTTTGACAGTTTTTCTTCCGTTACGTAACACTTTTTTTTCCTTCTTGCATATAAACACAACTTAAGAGCCATTCGTCTTGTGTCGTATCTCTAAACCAGCTCTTCACAACACTAAACACATTTCATCTACTGCACTAATCAGAATCATTGTTTGTAAAACACATTTCTTAACAGTTTTTAAAGTTTTCTGTAAAAAATATTACATGAAATACCACGTTGAGAAAGGGCTATTTCTGCCCTGAGTTTGTCTGCAGGTATTCCCTTCAGCTGTGCAGCCTGAGAGGCAAAACGGAAGGCAACAAAACACCTCAAATCTATTTGCTGCTGAGGTTTAGTGAACCGTTATATTTCAGAAGAGTAACATTGAACATTAGGCCTAGTGCTTTCTCAGAACAGTTGACCAATCAGTGGCCTTGTTTCATAAAGGTCACTGAGACGTTGCCAAGAAAGTTTCCATGGACGGTTAACGTCATTATTCAGTCACATGCAGAAGGGAAAGATCAGCAGAGGAACGCAGCCACTTTATCATTAAATGTAGCAAAAATAATATTCAAAATAAATATAGCTATTAAGTAATTGATAAAAAAGATAAGAGTCTATGACCAATATGGAGGACGGAACCTGCCAACATCTAAAATAAATAAATAAATGACTCGATAAATAGATGTCATTAAATGTAGCAAAAATAATATTCAAAATAAATATAGCTATTAAGTAATTGATAAAAAAGATAAGAGTCTATGACCAATATGATCTGACCCCATGACACACATTGAGTGAAAGCCCCCTCATTTGCATAATGAGGCAGAAATGCATAAAGACACGTATAAAGAAAAGGATACAGAAGGGAAAATCATGCAGAAATACATTTAAAAATAAATATAAAATAAATACAAAAATAGATGCAAAAATAAAATAAATCAAAAATAAATGAACAAAAATAAATACATTTTTGGAAAGCTAAAATTAAACCAAACCTACGATCACTGATTATTGATTGGGAACACACATGCAAATTGATTGTAATGTACGATGTTGTATTATGTATTTTTTTTTAAGATCTGCAAATTACCTACGGCTAGAAGTCCTATATACATCGGTTGCACTTTAAGTGTAACAAAGCCTACATGTATTGTCCCTGCCAAATAAATTAATAAATAAATTAAATAAGTTAATTAAAACATTTATAAAAATAAATACTTAAATAAAAGGGAAGAGTATATAAATAAGGGAATTAATACAAAGATAAATAAAGAAGCAAAATAAAACAAATATCAATTTATGTCACATTTTTTCAATTATTAAATGGCTTCATAATCAGCTGTTGAAATGTCGAGCAGTGTGTTTCCATAAATGATCAACAGGAGGAGCCAGATTCTTAAAAATACAGTTTTATTTTACCACCGAACTGTTTTAAGCTGCAATATAAGTAACATTTTAATGATCCATGACTCCCATACCGACCAAAAACACATAGTACGGAAGAACAGACCAACGTTGTGCTTTTAAACAAACAGGCAGTTAAGATGTATACAGCTGGTGTTATGAATAATAGTGTACAACTAAACTTTTAAAAAAAAAAGCATCAAAAAAGGCCACAAAAATATAACACTGACGGGCTTTTATCTTCTAACGACAAAACTAACTACAAACTACTTCTGATACAAAACTTATGTCACAGGCTCGAGAAAGCCGAAGAATGAGATTAAAAAGTCTCCAAACCACACTCACAAATGGCACATTTCACGTCACTGACGGCTGAGTACTTTCTTTTTGCTGCGTTCAAAAATACGTTGTGGCGAAATCTGTTTATCAGGAAGACACAGAAACAGTAAAAACTTCACCTTGTGGGCTGAAAATCTAGACAGAAACTTTGACCTTTCAGGTAAATCACATAGACCCACGCTGTTAGAACTTCATCTAAAACTACAAAACAGACAAACACTGCTCTCTAAGACGATGAATATTCAGCAGTTAGTGGCCCAGATTGTTGATTAAAACCTCGTCTTCATGATTCAGTCCGTCCTTACATTCTTTGTGAATTTACTGATTCGTCGTGAGAAAGTTTACAAACACAAAGTGACCCGCGTCGACACTGAAAGCAGAGCGAGGGAGCGAAGCGGTTTAAACGCACGGCGCATTAATTCGCCGTTTGATGGGTCTTGACCTCCCTTCAAAGTTCATCATTTTCCCATGTTGTCTTCATGTATTTGGCTTGATAAAAAGCTGCAAAAGTCCAGAGTGAAATCATAAAAAAAAATCCTGTTGAGGATCACAGTTTACAACCTGATGGGTGAAATTGACCGGTTTATGACCGGTTAAGAGCCTCATTAATAAATGACTTCAGTCATGATGGTTTGTAAAGAGACACTTTTGTTCATTCTAAAGAATGTGATTTTTTCAAAGAAAGTGTAAGAAATGTATAACTTCACATTAAAAAATACTGCAATCCAACATTTGATCATTCTGTGCGGTTTTATGAATGAGGCTCTGGGATACTACGCGTACGGGCCGTCTTCTTTACTGTGGGCTCAAGATTTGTGATATCTGGGGAAATCATTTCTGCCGTCTTCTACATGACGAGTCCACTACAACGGATTTCTCTACACTTTTGGTTTTGATTTGCTCGTCGAGTTGAAGTCGTCTCAGAGAAACAACCCGTTTGATCGATGGCGTCGAGTTCTCACACTGCGCTGCTGAGTTTGGAGGAAAACAAATATTCAGTAACGTGTTTCAGTTTGTAATGTTGCCGAGATGGCTGGATGAGACGAGTCTCTACTGTACACTTGAGAAGGCTGAGGTCCTTTAGTCTTCTGCGCTTTCTCCACTCAGTCGGAGAGTGTTGATGAGTGAAGACAGGCATAGTGTTGGAGGGCGGCGTGGTCTAATCTACATCTACTGAAGGGGCTGCCGGAGGTTTTAGATCATGGCCCGGAAAGCGAAGGAGACTCCGGCGCCCAGCGCCAAGCCCAGGGACAAGAAGAAGGCCATCATGGCCCCCGCCGTCTCCGCCTCGTGCTGTGGTACCTTCCTGTACGGAGACAACAGATGGACAAAATTCATTAGGAAGGAGGGGTTCACCCACAGAAATAGAATAGGAGGGCTGCGAAACTGACAGCAGCCTTATTCTGTCCTCGTCCTACAGACCTTGTATTTAAACGTGTTACTTAATGTGGAATTAGTAGCCTTGGTGCCCTAGTTGACCTGTGTAACTGTGTGACTTGTAGTAGTCTTTTCCTTTGTTTAAAACAGCAATTGATTGGTGGGGGTGAACTGACGTTTATCTGCTGGATCCTAGGGAGACAGATTTAGTAACTGGATTTTTGTTTGCTTGATTATTTTGTTTAAGGTTAGTTAGTTTGTTGAAAAGACACATTGTGTTTGTTGTTTTGGCCGTTGTTCACCCTGAGTTATATTGTCTCATTTTATTGTTTGTTAACTTGAGTTTTAGTAAGAAATCTTTTGTTACTAAACTCAAAATCTAGTCCTGAGACTGTGGTTTGGGTTTGGACCAGGGAGGGAACATCCTTTATATTTTGATGTTGCGCTCTTTTCACATAAGCAGTAGGGCTGGTACCATTCACCGTTCTCCTGATTCGATACTCTCACCATACTTGGGTGTTGATTTCGATATGTATTGCGATTAATGGTATTTTCTTTTTAAATTATAAGGGACACATAATGTTTTATACTTCTGTGAATATAATCCAATCAATCTTATTTCTATAGATGTATTTTGTAATATACGGTTCCTTTTGTAGTGCAGTGTGCAGTAGTGCCTCCTAACACCTCTGAACAGACTTTGATGTGTAAAATTGATGGCGTTCCACTTTAACACACAGACATGAGAGAGATGGGAAGAATCTGCCAAAACTAACACTAGTCTGTCTTAGTGGACATCCTCAGTCTGTGTGTGTGTGTGTGTGTGTGTGTGTGTGTGTGTGTGTGTGTGTGTGTGTGTTTGTGTCTGTGTGTGTGTGTGTGTGTGTGTGTGTGTGTCGTTCTTACTTGGGTCCAAAGCACATGCAGAGACTGGCCAGGTATCCGTTGGAGAAGGAGAAGAAGATCATGAAGATGATGTACCAGGCGTCATGGCCAAACAGCACGGGGAGGTAGTGACGCGGCTGGACGTTACACAGCATGAAGAGAGGGATGAAGACGAGCCGCAGGCCCACCAGGACAGGAAGCCACAGGCTGTCTTTACCCGGCTGGAGAGACACAGAGAGAGACAGCAACATCAACCACGGGGACAGACTTTTATTAAATTATAATAAACAACACTGTAACATTCTTCTGGGTGATTTCATCTCCCACAGAAAATGATGTACAGTACGTATGAATGTACAGATCACTATGGGTGCTTTGGTGCTTTACTGGGAGAAACAGGGGACAAAGTTATTTAAAGACGTGACTGGATCAAAAGGAGTCACGAAGCACCTCAGAGGAAAATAGTCCAGATCCTGATCAGTGTCCTCTGATGACGGTGTGGCGGTACTGATTTCCCCAGACTGGAGTTGATCAGTCAGAAGACTGAAAAACAGTTCCCATCCACATAATAATATAAAATAAAATGCCTCCTTAATAATAATAATGATAATAATGAACAAATGCCTCTTTGATAATGAACAAATGCCTCTATAATAACAAACAATTAAGGAAACTGAAGTATTGGTTTTATTTTTCCTTTTACCCTCCTTTTAAAGTTTCCCCAAATGAAATACACTAAAAGAAATGGGTATAAAGAGTTTCAATGAAAATCAACAAATGAATAGAA
Source organism: Sebastiscus tertius (assembly GCA_916701665.1). Classification (NCBI taxonomy): domain Eukaryota; kingdom Metazoa; phylum Chordata; class Actinopteri; order Perciformes; family Sebastidae; genus Sebastiscus; species Sebastiscus tertius. Next base: position 26,278 of record CAKAOH010024005.1, read on the forward strand.
TAACAAAATACAGCCTGCAGACGTTAGGCTATCGTGAGGCAAGCCAGATTCTTGCACAAATAGCACCTAAACGTCCTAGGGCAGGTAACCCAATTGATTGGTATTTATTTTGTTTCCCCAACTAGGATAGTCAACACAGAATCTCAAAAGGGCCTAAAACAGACCAGAGTTTCTGGTTTGGCTGATAACACATGTTGCATTGAGTGAAGGAGAGATCAGAATGACACCGGGTGTGCAGTTTCCCTCCTCTTTTAAGCCCTACAGAAAGGGCGTCGTTATCCCCTGATTGGCCAAGAGGGGAACGCACCAAGCTGCTCTCAACTATCATTTAAGAGCCAGTACCCACACCCTGCGCAACAGGTGAACCGAATAACCCTCTACTCACTCAGCAACTCAACCAACAAACACCAGAGAAAAGATAAATGACAGCAAGCACCAGAGAACTGGCAGCGGCCACAACGAGGCTGTAAAGGAGGACGAGTCTGCGTGATGACGGGGAAAGGGAGCTGTCCTTGATAAATCACTCGCTGTTTGCAGAATATGCAAATAACAGATGAAATACAACGGCAACACGAGCAATCTTCACCTACTGACAGTGCTTTAACCTGCTGCTTCTATTCTCATGTTCACTATACAGTACCTTTGTGTTGCTCATGAGAACAGGAGCAGCAGGTTCATTAACCTGGAGAGATGTGGAATGGTAGATATAACTGCTCTACCGTTTACAGTATGTTGAGAATGAGGACAGACCCAGCAGGTTAATGAACCTGAAGAGAAGTTGGTTGCAACCAACTTCCAGCTGAGGAAACCCTGAACCCTGACCCTGAACCCTGACCCTGAAAGTAATCCTCTTGAGTGAATCAGACAGAAGTTCAGCTGGAGTTTCCTCCTCCGAGTCTCTGATATCATCACAGTTTGTTCACAGTGAAAACAACGTTAAGGAAGGCGACTTCTCCTTTTCAGTAACTCACTTATTACTCATCATTCATCACTCGTTGTAGTTTGATGTAGTAGGGTAACTGTAATGTGATGGCGTGGCGTTAAAGGGCGTGTCCATCTGCGTTCTTTTCCTCACATGTTAACGTCCACTCAGTCGTTGTAAAAAGCAGTGATGTTCGTTACCAACGTGAGTTAATCAATAAGGTTATCACGGCTTGGGTTCAAATCCGACCTGTGGCCATTTCTGTATGTCGCCCGGTTTTGAAGTGGAGTTGTATGTTCAGTATACTCTCTCTCATGTTCTGGGAGGTGAAATGACTGTTTTTATGAATGGAGTCTGGTGGCTTTGAAGACAGTGATATATCTAAAGCGGCTGTAGACGGGAGCAGCAGGAAAACTGATTTTAGCCTCCTAAAAAATCAGTTTAAGTGTTACGCTACATTTAGAATAGTTTAACCGCTTTACCTCGCCATCAGACGGCCCTTTACCATCAGACGGTCCTTTACCATCAGACGGTCCTTTACCATCAGACAGTCCTTTACCATCAGACGGCCCTTTACCATCAGACGGTCCTTTACCATCAGACGGTCCTTTACCATCAGACAGTCCTTTACCATCAGACGGTCCTTTACCATCAGACGGTCCTTTACCATCAGACAGTCCTTTACCATCAGACAGTCCTTTACCATCAGACAGTCCTTTACCATCAGAC
>CAKAOH010024006.1:0-35539 GCA_916701665.1 Sebastiscus tertius
AAACAATGACAAATATTGTCCAGAAACCCTCACAGGTACTGCATTTAGCATAAAACAATATGCTCAAATCATAACATGGCAAACTGCAGCCCAACAGGCAACAACAGCTGTCAGTGTGTCAGTGTGCTGACTTGACTATGACTTGCCCCAAACTGCATGTGATTATCATAAAGTGGGCATGTCTGTAAAGGGGAGACTCGTGGGTACCCATAAAACCCATTTTCATTCATATATCTGGAGGTCAGAGGTCAAACAGGACCCCTTTGAAAACGTCCATGCCAGTTTTTTCTTCACCAAATTTTAGCACAGGTTTGGAGCATTATTAAATACTAGTCCAATATTCACTTGCCTTATAGTGCAGTTTTGCCTTTCATCAGTTTGATAGTGCGTGTTTGTGATGTGTTCTTTCTCTGCAGGTGCTGAGAGAGTCAGTAGAGACGATGGTGCATCAGACCAAGCCCCTGATGATGAACTCAGATAGTAACCAACAGTCCACTCTTCATAACCACGTCCAGCTTCTGCTGAGGCAGCAACTCAAAGCACTCGACGTGGCCGTGTCCGAGCTGCAGGTGACCCGTCTGGTTTATTCTTCTTTGGTCTCACAACCACTTTAGAAAGCTCACTCTTCATCCGTTTTTTTTTTTTTTTTCAAAGCAGTGAAAGCTGTGCTCAGTTTTGTTTTGAGAGTGGTATTCCAATATTTAAGATTAGAGAACAAGAACAGCAACACAGGTTTACAGATGGTTTACAGACAGCTGAGTGTCAACTGACAAAAACATGATATTGATCTCTCAAAGATTCAGGTCATTTTTTATTACTGATTCTAAATAGAGGGAGCGGCAGACTTGAATGACCTTTTTTCCCAGTTCACTACGGACTTTGGGGACAGTTAATAGGATTAAGTCCTGGGAGCGAAGACAGTAACTTCCCGTACTTTTTTGAAGGATGTAGATCAGTAGGTAAGATGGAAGCAGACCAAGAATAGCCTTGTAAGTAAGGGATAATGTACAGCGAGACGGTCATTGTTGTGAAAGAATCCCCGACAGGGCGATGCTGCACTCTAACCCTCTCATTGCCCTGAAGGGGATTCTTTCACAACAATGACCCACTAGCTGTACATTATCCCGCTTATTACACGGCTCTACGCGACCAGAGCATACGAAGAGCAATGGTGTACAAGGGCTTTAAAATTTGTAATAAATCTCAGTGCTCCATGGTAGACAGTATCCAGCGTGCGTAGGCTCTGAGAAGATGCATGCATGTATATAACGTCACCAAAGTCCAGCACACACATAAAGGTGGCTTTTATGTCTGTTCTTTTTGGCCTTAAAGGAAAAGCAAGACTTGCAGGGGTGCAAACTTGTCACCTTTCGGCGAAATTCGCCATTTTTACCTCAAAAGAGGTCATCCACGTGAATCGTGAAATGTTTGTTTTGTCAGCATTTAAAACAAGTTTTTGTACAGTATTAAAAGCAAGTTGTAGCTGACAGAGCCTGTTTTGGTGAAGACACAGAGCAGTAAATCACAGTGTCATCAGCATAAAAGTGGAAATTTACATTGGAAATGCATTGGTAATGTGGGTGTTTTGGAATAATGTGTGAATGCCTTTAACAAGACGAGATGTTTTCCCTTTCTTCACATTCAGCCAGCATGAATGTGGCATTATGCTAACCAAAGAATGTAATCTGATCCTGATGACACTGCTCTGTCCATCAGATCTTCTCTTCTCTGGTGCTGAAGACCTTCTCCAGTGACTGCAAGAGGATGTCGGGGGAAATCTTTGAACAGACTATGCCTCCTGCTGTACACTGGAGACCCAGCATCAGGACAGGTACTGGAATCTGACTCTTATTAATGGTCAGTCTATGTATAAAAAAAACCCTCCCTTAGAGGATGAAGCTTATAGATACTGTAAGCTCAACTTGTAACTAGGGCTGTCAATTGATTAAAATATTTAATTGCGATTAATCGTAATCGGTAATTAATCGGTACTGCATTTAGCATAAAAAATATGCTCAAATCGTAACATGGCAAACTGCAGCCCAACAGGCAACAACAGCTGTCAGTGTGTCAGTGTGTTGACTTGACTATGATTCGCCCCAAACTGCATGTGATTATCATAAAGTGGGCATGTCTGTAAAGGGGAGACTCGTGGGTACCCATAGAACCCATTCACATATCTTGAGGTCAGAGGTCAAGGGACCTCTTTGGAAAATCACCATGCCAGTTTTTCCTCGCCAAAATGTATCCTAACTTTGGAGTGTTATTTAGCCTCCTTCGCGACAAGCTAGTATGACATGGTTGGTACATGAGTCATATGTTGCCATTAACTTATACTGAGCCATTTCTGTTTACATAAATCAAACTTAATGATGTCATACAATTTAGCTGATGGAGAGAAATACATCTCATATGCCATAAATCCATTAGTCTGCCCGTCCAAGTAAGATTCAACTTTTTTTTTTTGTCCGTGAGGGTGAACAGGCATGATGTTGTGCAGCTAAAGGCGGGTAGGGACTGGGGAAATGAGAGTAGATTTAGGAAGAATAGCTCACAGTCCCTCAGGAGATAGCTAATCTCTGACCAGATCTTGTGTCGTGGACAGAAACACAGCGTGTTGCGTGCCATGCGGAGCTGACACTACCACGGGAGGATGAAAAGCTTAGATATACAGATCTGGCAGCAGAGCTAGAGGAGCGTGGCTGGAACCAAAGGACCATCCTCTGGAGGTTGATTATAGGGGCTTTGTAGGCAGATCACTTTTGTCCCTGTTAACTGAACTGGGTATAAGAGGGTCTAGCCTCAAACACGCAGTGAAAAGCATGGCCGACGCTGAAGCCAGTTCCAGTGAATGGTTGAGGAAAGATGAGAGACTGGAGCAAAGATAATCCTAAACTTCTAATGTTAACTGGTGATGGTCTAGACAGAAGTGAATGATGTGTTGCTTACTGGGTTGAGGTAGCTAAAGGGGGCTTAGTTGGTTGGTTTGGTTGGTTTGTCTGCCGGTGATGGCAGCATGCTGATGACCCTGTAGACTTGCCTGCACTTGTAAACTCACATATAACTTCATATTGAAGCCATATTCTTTATTTAGTAAGTCAGGACATAAAAGGATGTCACTCTAAGAAGTGCTGTCTCCCGTGATAATCCATTAAAGGTTTCTCATATCAGAGGGGCTGCTAACTAGTGGCTGTTGGTTAGGCTAGTTGTTGTGGACTTTCTGATACTCAGGTTAACTCAGTCAGCAGGAAGGAAGAGGCCCTCGGAGCTGTTGATGTCTTACACAGAAAGGTTTATTGAAGCTCTGCGTGAAGGCCGCGCAACTCTGCCCTCTCTCCCTGGTGCTCAGTGTTTTATCCTAATCATGTTTTGACTTACTCCGTTCCTCTGGCATCTCTGTGACCCCGGTTGCCCCAGCGACTGGCTCTACGGCCCCTACTGCAGACACAGCTGTACAGATAACGGTGGCGCCCCCAAGGCAGGAATCCAACCCGGTGATGTCAACGCGAGGGACACCTTGGCGCCCCGACCAAGGGAGAGGAATAGATAGAAGGAATCCAACCCAGTGATGTCAACACGAGGGTCACTCTGACCTCCCGAACCAAGGAGTAGAGGAATAGACAGAAAATTCCATCAGACTAGTGGAACCAGATAAACAGTGGTAGTAATGGTTGAACAACTGAGCGGGTCATAGCATTTAGATAAAGATGCCTATCAAACCAATAGGGCCAGCCACTGTAGTTTAGTCTAATGAGCATAAGGTCCCTTGACCTCTGACCTCAAGATATGTGAATGAAAATGGTTTTCTATGGGTACCCACGAGTCTCCCCTTTACAGACATGCCCACTTGATGATAATCACATGCAGTTTGGGGCAAAAACAATGCAGTTTTTTTGCATGCAGTTCATATGTTTTATTTTTGCCTATTCTAAAATGGTTTATTTCTGGTATGTTCTTTATATTATGACAGTTTTCCTCAAATTGAATTTAAAAAAAATCGCAATATATCACCTTGCTTACAGTATACAATATATTGCAATATAGTGAATTGTTACCCCCGTATCATGATACGTATCGTATCGCCAAATTCTTGCCAATACACAGCTATAATGAATACTGTCCCTCCAGAGGAATGCTCACCCAACTTGTGGTACATTTTACTGTGTATTGATAATTGCGTATTTCTCTGTTGGCGCTCAGGTTTTCCCAGCAGTCCCAGTGAGTATGCATCTCGGGCAGCTCAGACTGTGATTGGTCAGGTTTTAGAGGGTGTGGCCCCGTTGTCTGATGATGCCCGTGTCCAGGCTCTGAGTATAACAATGACGGCTTTCATGGAGGCGTGGATGGAACACATCCTGAAACAGAGGATCAAATTCAGGTATGTTTTTGGTCATGATGTCTCACAGTTCTATCCACCACATCCATGACACATTGTTGGTAAATATATGTAAATATATATGGTAAATATATGTTTTGTGTGCAAGTGTGTGCATGATGCAACACCAGTTCCCCTCTCCTTCAGGGTGTTTAACAGGCTGCAGATATATAGTTCAGTGAGTCGTCTGAGCAGCGTTGTTTTGTTGTTCCTCCTCAGCGTGCACGGAGCTCTCCAGCTGAAGCAGGACTTTGATTCCATCAGAGAGTTGATCCAGTCAGACAGATACGGTCTGTCAGCTGAACTCCACCAACGACTGCTCAGCCTCCGGTATCACATCCCGCCTTTTAACTAACTATTTACAATGTAGTTTCAGTTTATTGACACCAGACCAGGCTCCCATACTGATTTTATATATATATATATATATACATATATGTATATATATACATATATGTAAATATATGTATATATATATACAGTATATGTATCTAACAGTGAACTGTGAATGTTTAAGAAACCAATGTGTTTACTTGTAAGAAAAATTCAAATCAAATAGAGAAATTGTTAGTGTTTCACGGCTGTGCCATGTACCATACATTTCTTGAGACAGATGCTTGAGTATTGACTCCATATTTAAGCATACATTGATTTACACCTGACTGCCAGCTCTTTGGACCCTCTTTTAGGTCAAAATAATAAAATAAAAAGCACTAGAAAATATCTAATGACTTGGTGTTTATACATATAAACAGTGTATTATACATATATTTATCGATTTCTAGGAAATTGTAGTCTAAAAGCCATGTTTTTAATATTTGAATGCCAGGGTGAAGAGAACTTACACCTGTGCGGATCATTTTCCACACCACTTTAGGTAAGCAGGTTGTGTAATCCCTCTCTCTTGTCTGCAGGGTTTTTCAGCAAGTGGACTCAGCAGTGGTGTGTCTGCTCCAGCAGCCACAGGCCAAACCATACCTGCAGTCCAGAGCCTGGGAGCCTTTCACACGCTGCTGTGAGTATCGAGCAGTATAAATGTGTTATTTTCCCTATTCTAAAATGATGTGTTTGAATATTTCTGCATACTGGGGTCCCTAAACAGTCTTAAATTACATAAATTGGGTATCACTGTAAAGCTGAGACTCTTGTGGATCCAATGAGCCCAACTGTATTCATGTGTGATGATGTAAGTCCCCGTGAGACCATTTTTTGTAATTTGACCTCACTGTATAAAATGACCTGTGGTGACCTCTGGGATAATCACAGCCTCATGAAACTTTACAACCACAAACTAGAGACTTAGAGCATTCAGAGGATGGATGGCTTTCCAAGCTAGATTTACAAATAAGGGGGTTTCTGAGCAGTTAACACAACAGAAGTGCTCGCCATCTAATCGCCGAAAAATGCAATTCTTGCAGAAATCTCAAAATGGCAAAAGTTTTTGATCCCAAATCACAGCATTGCTTTTTCTATGGTGTTCCTCAAGGTCTTGGTGTCTAAATGTGGTATTTTGGAGGGATAATTGATCATTGGATTCTCGAGTGGTAAAAAAAAAGTTAAATTTTGCACCAAATCTGTGTAACAAATGGTGTCAACCCAGAAATTGCTGTAACAACTTATGAGACACAATATGGGAACGGACATTATATACTTTGATCATAATGTTCTAAACCCTTATACACTTTTACAATTGATTTTATGACTAGAGGAACTTGACACACAGTGCCGAGCTGCACCTCAAATTAATCTTCAGGTTCCCAGCTTTCAGATGATGTACACCACTTCTATGTGACATCTACTGTTGACCTGCTATCTACCCCTAAAGACTCCCTGTACCCCTCTAAAAAAAGACTAAAATGGGTCTATTGTGGGTCTCAGAGGGTTATTCCTCAGATCTGTGAAACTGAGTTTCTCCACAAAAGCACCACTTTAAATCTTGTGTTTAGCAGATTGGAAATAAGTCATTCAGCATGAAAAAAACATAAAAATGACTAATCAAGGAGTCAACTAAGACCAGAACTACGGTTAGTCAACTAATTAACTAAGAGGGGACGGCCCTAGATGAAACAGAATCAGTGGCAGTAACCTGTGTATGTATGTGTGTGTGTGTGTGTGTGTGTGTGTGTGTGTGTGTGTGTAACTCTTCAGGTCCAGCCAACAACAGCAGAGACAGCCTCGATGCAGCAGTGGGGAGCAGTATAACCAACCTGGGGTGTATGGAGGGTGAAGACCTGACTCAGTCTGACCCCTCAGTTATGACCACTGACCTCCCGCCAGTGAACCCATCCACCCCCGGAGAGCCCTACCTCGCTCCAAGGTACATTATTACAACTGCGATTCAGTGATTCCTCGTTGATATGGTGTGAATAGGTTATTGGACTTAAGGCCTGTCCCTCCCCTTAAAGTACCATAAGGTTCTGTGTTCTGTCCCCTGCGCTATTCTCTCTTTTTTACCAATGAATTTATTATCAATGAGAAACATTTTAGATTGTTTAAGTATGCTGAAGACTCTCGCTCTTCAAACATGGTGTCACACCAGCCAGCTAGAAATCAATCTGACCAAGACAAAAGAATGAATCATGTGCAACACTAAACAACATCTGAACACAGAGCCAGTTTCAATCGACGGTCAACATGTTGAACCTGTTGAAATCTTTAAATACCTTGATACACTCCTGGACATTTTCAAGGGATGCTCACAGCGACTTTATCTTCCAAGGAAACTTAGTAGCCTCGGTATCAGTATCAGTCAGCAGATTTTAGAATTAGTGTACAAAACTATTGTTGAGAGTGTTTTAACCTTTCACCTTCCTGCCTGGTACGGTCACCTACACTGTAGATAGAAGAATAAACTGTCTAGGATTGTGCCAATGGCAGACAAAATAGTTGGTAAACCCCAAACGCCCTTGACTCAACTTTTTACAGAAAGGATGAGGAAGAAAGTGAGGAATGTCCTGCACCCGTCACCCGCCAAAATGCAGGCAAATTGTTGGCAGTGGCGTGAGATAACGTCAGGCCATCCACTACTTTGGCAGGCAGGGAAAACGTTATTGATGGGAATAGAGAACCATATTCTGATTCCTTAGCATCTCATGCCTCCGTGACTATCGATTCTTCTGTATTGATGCTTTCCGACAGTTACGCACGCACAATGACGTAACAACATACGCACGCTGTATCATGTTTCAGTTTGTTTGGGACCAGAGCCACGGCGTTGAATAATGGTGCTGCTAACGTCAACGGAGGTGCCATTGAGTTATTATTATGAGGCGTTCAAGCTCTGCTCAACAAAAATGACCGACGTTATCATGATGTGTTCAAATGTAATCTCGTGAAATTAAGATTTTGGCGAGAAACTTGAATAAATCCAGTTGTTTGAAGGAAATGTTTTCACAGCAATATAAAATAGATATTAAAGAGATAATTATGAAGCAGCTTGTCAAGATTTTTTTTTTAATCAAAGCAAATATTGAAATAATCACAATTGAATTGTGTGTTTTTATGCAAATAACCACTATAGATGACAATAACAAAGTACAGTAGAGTACTGTGGACACTACCCTCCCTCCCAATAAAAACAGGGCTTCCCCTGAAGCTGTGGTGTAATTCCAACACTGTAATTTACCATGTATATGTTTTTTATGTAAAATATATCAAACATTGAATGACATCAGATCTAAAATGTTATTCCTTCATTTAGTGCTTAGATATCAAAAGTGGCAGATGTAATTTCTGAGTGGCAGACAAAAAGAAATACTTACCTGCCACAGTGGCAGAAAGTGAGAAAAGTTTATTTCAGACCCTGCAGATAGCTCCCATCCTCTCTTCAGACAGTCGGGAGGCGCAATAGAATCCTTCTGGCAACTACAAATGCACACATTTCCACCCCTGGTGGACAATAAAGATTTATTGTATTGTATTGTTATTAGACATATATGGGTTTTATAAGACAAACCAATTGGTGCTGTTGTGATGGTATTCAATAGTAAGAATTGTACTGTCTTTATTTTGTGCTCACAGTCAAGCTCTGGGTGTTGCTCAGCGGGAATGGTTGGACCTGAGGATCCACAGCAGCACTCGTCGCTGGAGGCTGCCGGGACTGCAGTGTCTCTCTAAGTCTGAACCCTGAACACACAGACACTCATGTCACATGGATCTCTCTGGCTCTTTGGTTTAGTGTCAACAAACAGTGTAAAAGAAAAGGAAATATCCAGTAAAACATTTTTATTCTTGTTGTTTAGAGAGTGTATATTTTTATAAAAAAGAATGGGATACCTCTGGAGGTTACTTTCAAATGATGTAAAACTTTATTTATTTATTAATTAATCTCAAAAATATTTCTATGAATTAACAAAACTATTTGTTTTACCACCTGTCAGCAAACATATTTTTATATTCCTGAATAAAAGACATAATTTCATCATCATTACTTCCTGATAAAATGTTTGTTCTTTTTTACGTGTACATGGTGAACTGGAATTAGCCTGGACAGTCTGTGGTCTGCACAAAATGAACCATGATAACAAACAGTTTTGCAGCTTTTTGAGAAGTATTAGTGAACAATTCTCTTTAGCTCGACTGGATTTAGAGGAACTCAAGTCTGGGCTTTATGACTGAAATGATCTGCACACTCAATAGTACAAGGTCCCAAAAGTTTAATAAGGAAACATTTTGACCAGCAAGGTGTTCTCAGGCAAAAGGAAAGGAAAAAACAGGTTATATAAATTATATACCGACAAATACAACGACTTTGGCTACAGTTAGGAGGAGATCTCATGATGCAACAAACTCCCATATTCCAAAAGTGATTCTTGGTGCATCCCACTCTCGGCTGGCTTCATGCCTTGTGGGAGCGCCCGGAAAAAGGTGTATTGAGGGGTGATTGGCATGTCACAATAGCTCATCGCAAAGGAAGTTAAATAACGCGCCAAACGTACGCTAAATTTTGGCAAGGAAAAACTGGCATGGCCATTTTCAAAGGGGTCCCTTGACCTCTGACCTCCAGATATGTGAATGAAAACGGGTTCTATGGGTACCCACGAGTCTCCCCTTTACAGACATGCCCACTTTATGATAATCACATGCAGTTTGGGGCAAGTCATAGTCAAGTCAGCACACTGACACACTGACAGATGTTGTTGCCTGTTGGGCTGCAGTTTACCATGTTATGATTTGAGCATATTCTTTATTCTAAATGCAGTACCTTTGAGGGTTTCTGGACAATATTTGTCATTGTTTGGTGTTGTTAATTGATATCCAATAATAAACATATTTGCATAAAGCAGCATATTTGCCCGCTCCCATGTTGATAAGAGTATTAAATACTTGACCAATCTCCCTTTTAATGTTCATTTTGAACAGATAAAAAATGTGTGATTAATCGCGATTAACTATTTGAATCGATTGACATCCCTACCCAAGACAATCTTATTCCTCACTCTCAAGTGTTTGTTAGCTCAACAGAAGCAGTTGAGCACACTGATAAAATCCTGATGGACACACAGAATCATGTATTCCAAATCAAAGCAAATTTATTTGTAGAGCACTTTTCACAAAATGTGTGTCATACAAGGTCTTACAGATCCAACACAAAGACATCACCAGCTGAATTCAAGGTTCAGCTTTATTGTCATTGTACAATACAGGATTACACAATTGAATGAAGTTGTAGCCAGATCTAAATAAGAATCTCAGTTATAATCATCCACCATACAGAGTGAATCACAAGATTTTAAAATAACCCAAGCATAAAAAAGGAAGAAAAGTGTTTGAAAAAATTTCGGATTTCAAAACCTACATGTCTTTGTGCTTTGAAATGAAGCGTGAATGTGCTTTGGAATGATGTATAGCTTACATCATTCCCCCTAATACATACAACATCAGCATTATTTACATCATTAACTTAATCAATCAATCAATTTAAAGGAACAGTGTGTAGGAGTAGTAGTAGTAGTGTCAGATTAGCCGGAGAATCGGAGCAGCGGGGCGGTATTGTATTCGCTTTACCGCACCGTCGTGACGAAAAGAGAGCTGAGCCGGAAGGCAAAGCTTTCGATCTACGTCAATCTTCGTTCCTACTCTCACCTATGGTCATGAGGGCTGGGTCATGACCGAAAGAACTAGATCGCGGATACAAGCGGCCAAAATGGGTTTCCTCAGGAGGGTGACTGGCGTCTCCCTTAGAGATAGGGTGAGAAGCTCAGTCATCCGTGAGGGACTCGGAGCAGAGCTGCTGCTACTTTGCGTTAAAAAGAGCCAGTTGAAGTGGTTCGGGCATCTAGTACGGATGCCCCCTGGGCGCCTCCCTAGGGAGGTGTTCCAGGCACGACCAGCTGGGAGGAGGCCACGGGGAAGACCCAGGACTAGGTGGAGAGATTATATCTCCACACTGGGAACGCCTCGGGATCCCCCAGTCAGAGCTGGTTAATGTGGCCCAGGAAAGGGAAGTTTGGGGTCCCCGGCTGGAGCTGTTACCCCCCCGACCCGACCCCGGATAAGAGGTTGAAGATGAGATGAGATGAGTGTGTAGGATCTGGCGGTATCTAGCGTTGAGGTTGAGAATGCAACCAACTGAAGCCTCTCCCGTGTGCCAAGCGTGTTGGCACACGGGAGTCAGCTTTATTGGCCAAGTATGTGAACACATACAAGGACTTTGACCCTGGTCTATATCTATAACAAACTGAAAAGCACCAGAAAGTCCTACTGACATGCTGTATCTCTAACTTTTACTTTTTCACTATGATTGACAACAAAAGGTTATCAAGACAAATTAGAGAAGGTAACAAAATTAACAATTTTTGCATTTAAGGTGTGTACAACCTCAAATATCAACACATGTTGATCAGACATAGAGAGCTGGAGAAAAGAGAAAATGTGAGGAAGTCCGGTCCATTTAGGAAATTGAGATGAGGTCCTGGAAAACTCTCCGGGCCTTTTCAGGGTTCGACTTCTTGGTCCTTAACAATACTATAACCATTTCAAGGTGACATTTTCCAGCTTTCCAGCTATGTCATTGCTTTTCCCTTACTTTTAGATGCATTAACCTGTACATGGTTTAATGTTCTGACTCTTTCTAGCAGATCCAAACCATCAGATGCCATAAACACTGAACAGTTCAATGCTTTAGTCCCATAGTGCAAGCAGTATTCCTAACAAACCCATCCAGCAGAGGGTTGTGGGTTGGGATGGACCATCAGAGCCATTCAGGAAATACTCTACCCGAGACCAGGACCCATTATTTGGCAAAGGTTTCACTCCCAACGTCCAGCACATCACGTTATAGATGTCCACCGCTCGGATTGGAGCCGCCCGAACATTCCGCTTGAAGTCTGGATGAGATGAAGTAGACATAATTAGATCTGCACCTCAAATTAATATCTTAATTTTACAATTTACAATATTTAACTTCACCACAAACTACAGACCGAACTGACAGAGCAGCAATGCATGTCAGTTCACACTCTACCGTCTGCCTCAAAAATTCACCCAGGACCCAGCCCAGCTTGGGTTCTGGGTCACGTCTAGATTACTAGGAACCCACCGTTAACGGTTAACGGTTAATAATCGGTTAACGGATAAAATAAATATTCAAAATTAACATCCCTACTTAGGCAACAAAACTACTTAGTTAGCTTCAGGAAAAGCTCGCAGTTAGGTTTAAAGTAACTCCGGAAGTGCACCCCGACCTCCTCCCTACGCGGCATTCCCTCCTCTCTTTACTTCTCAGTTCACAAATACACAATTACGACTTGATTTTGTGCTGACCATCATTACATTTTTTTTAAATTTGTGTCCATGTACACGCATTAATTCACTCAATTTTATGACTATTTCACGAACTGCTGTGTAACTGGGCTGGTCTAACAGAGAACTCTCTGCTTTAAGTTTTACTCTCACTCTGTCATTGCATTTTAAAAGAACTGCATCACATTTATGTAGATAGTATGTTATCCTATGTTTATATTTCATATGTTGATCTATCTATCTATCTATCTATCTATCTATCTATCTATCTATCTATCTGTCTATCTATCTATACTCGCATGGTACGGTCTGCTTTAGATACACGGTGGATAACAGGAGAAGGATGATGTTGTGTAACATAATGCCCAGATTTTACTATTAAAATATCACTTACCAGGTCCTGTCGCCAAGAAAATGCCTCTCATGTCGAGGAACTCATTGTCGTAACCATGCCAACCATGTTGCCATGCTGAGGCCTCCCCAGAGTCGTTTTTCCAATATGGGAGTTTTTCCTTGTTCTGGAGACACAAAAACAAGCAAACACACACAACGGATTTAACAAAAGATAGAACAAAGTATGCAGTAAGGTTTTATTGGCTTTAACAACAATACCCAGCCAGCCACATGTGATCCCAAACAGCTACTAAATGGACCTTGAGGGGAGAGTGTTCTGTCAATCGCTGTTTCCGAGGTCAAGAAAGGACTATCAAGCTTGAAGGTGCCCCGTGGACTGTGGACGGTGTGAGGCCGGTCTTGTCGGAGTCGGGGTGTTTGGGAATGCAGCCCAAAGCGGGTGGTAAATCCATCTAAGGCTAAATACTGGCACGAGACCGACAGTCGTCAAGTACCTTAAGGGAAAGTTGAAAAGAGTTTTGAAGAGAGAGTTCAAGAGGGCGTGAAACCTTTGATAGGTTAACGGGTGGGGTCCGCGCAGTCTGCCCGGGGGATTCAACTCGGCGGATTAGGGACGGCCGCTCGGTGTGGGAGGATCCCCTCGTGGGACCTCTCCCTGGCGCTGGCTGGCCCCCAACGGGCGCATTTCTTCCAAGGCGGTGCACTGCGACTGGCTCTAGGTCGGCTTGGAAAGGATCTGGGCGAAGGTGGCTCACGGCTTCGCGGCTGCGAGCTTTGCAGCGCCCTCCGCCCGGGTCCGTGGACAAAGTGCTTGCTTTTGTGGTTCTTTTATGTGGTCCATAGTCTGACAATTTTTCTGGGCTTCTCTTTTGCCTTTCAAAAAACAGGTTTCTGAAGGATGGCTCCACTGCGTCATCGAGCCAGGATTTTAACCCCGCCTAAAAAGTCCTGAACACAAAACTGGCGACGGTCTAACTCCACAATCCAGTACTACAATGTTCACAGTTTTTGCACATGTTTTCAGTAATTATTTTCCAACATTTATAATGTGTTCAGAAACAAAACTCAGAATTTCCTTTACATGGCCTTTAAGGGTGCTTTCACAAGCCATAGTCTGTTTGGCTAGACCGAATCAGAGTCAAATTGATACTTTTGGTTTGTTCTCTATTTAGTCTGGTTCAGTTTCACAGTGCACAAATTGGACACAAAGTGGACCAAATAAACAATATAATTTGCTGAGGGCCGTGTGTGAAGGAGCAGGTCTTAAGTTGTTTCACTTTTGACTCTGCACTAATCTACTGTGCACACAAGTCCCTTCTCCTCCAGTTTATCTCAAATTACTTTATTTAGCATATTCTGTATGTTATCTTTTGCAGAGAAAGAGCAAACGCAATTTGCTGTTGAGGACCAAATGTCTGAATGAAATTGGTGAAACAAGTTTGGGCTGAGATAGACTGTATGAAATGTCTTGATAAACAGTCATAAAGCTTTGGAAGAAGCACACATTTTTCCCAAGATTGGAAACAAATTCTCCACTCATGCAGACACGTCTTCGTCTAATATGCGGCACCCTGAGCTTGTGTCCACTCATATCTTTGAATCCACTTCATATGCAGTTGCTCTGATTAAAGAATTCAGCAGGTAAAGAGAAGTAAACATTGTCCTGGTGAATATGTTGATACAAGTGAAGTTACTTACCTCGATGATAAACCAGCCTGGCTCAGCCACCAGCGTCAGGGGGGGAACAAACTTCCCTCCTTTGTAATGGAAACGTTC
The DNA here is from genome assembly GCA_916701665.1 of Sebastiscus tertius. Lineage (NCBI taxonomy): Eukaryota > Metazoa > Chordata > Actinopteri > Perciformes > Sebastidae > Sebastiscus > Sebastiscus tertius. The sequence continues at coordinate 14,249 of CAKAOH010024006.1, forward strand.
AGGGATCTCCTGTCTGCCATAGACACGCATGTTGGGGACCTGGGACAATGCGGCGTACACCTGGCATAACACACACACAAAGAAGAAGCTTTACTAACTAGTGTCTCCTGCTGGTTGGTCGAGGCAGATGGACGCCCATCCAGAGCCGGGCTCTGCCCGAGGTTTCTAGCCGCTAAAGGGGAGTTTCACCGTGCCAATATCGCATAAGAATGCATGCTTATGGGGGATCTCTTGTTGGGTCTCTAAATGATACAGTACGGTCTAGACCTGCTCTATATGAAAGGTGTCTCAAGATAACTTCTGTTATGATTTGAGTCTATATAAAAACAAGGCAAAAGTGAGCATGGCTCACATAGGCTACCCCCGCTCACTGCTTGACCCCTACTAAAGTAGGGCCAAAGGTTTTGCCCTTTTGGAAAAATTTAAAAAATTTTGGTTACCCTTGACTTCTATCCCCCAAAAGGCACAACTAGACCACACTGTCAACCATCATACCAAATTTGAAGTTCCTAAGTTAAATAGTTTTCGAGTTCTGCTTCGGAAACAAAACTGAAGTTGAAAAAATCACAGTTCCAGCCTCGGTCTGGGTCCCATTCAAATGAATGGAGGAAGGGAAATAACTCTAGATTCACCTATTAGTGCGTTTTACAACTTTAAAAGACGTCTCTTTCCCAATGTAAGTCTATGGGGAAAAGTATTTTTAGGCCCAATGGCATCACGTGACGGACACGGAAGTTGCAGTACCGCCGTATGGTTGTACAGTCCGCGGGCCACCAGCCCGCTGGTCGGACGGTTGGCTACGTAGCTAGCTTGTTAATTCCGCCATGCTTTCATGCAACACTGGTTACAGAAAATGAGCCCAAAAGCGCCCAACAGCGCTAGGTCTAACAGTTCCTCTGCCTCACTCCTCGCCGCTAGGAGACTATGTCGCCAAGAGGAGATCAGGCGTTAGCTAGCTAGCATGTCAGTCTCCGGACAAGCTAGTCAGCTAGCTCCTCTCCCGAAGTAACTTTAGTCTGTCAGTGGCGTAGGGCTCAGCTAATCTGGTCCCTTTGGTTTATGTTAACTTTCTCAACTAACACTTGTGATCCAGCAGAGTGAGTAACTGAACATATTGAGAGAAACTAGTATTTTCTTCAGCCATTGTTTAAAAAAAAAAAGTAACGTATTCAGAGAATTATTCTGCCTCCACTTAACGCTACGCCTACAAAATACATCATCATGTCTACTAACAGAAAAGGGGTCTCAATGTAAATAAATTGAGCAGTATTCTTTATGTAAACAAAATGTATGGACTGAGCAGCATTGGGCAGTGGCTATGCAGCTAGTCAGTGGTTCTTCATGGGCAGTGTAGTGGGGTAATAGTGAGGAGGAGGTGGTTGTAGGTGTGAGGGTGTGTGATGCTGGGACGAAGACGCCATGACATCGAACAGTCTACTCATCATTTGAATGGACATGTTATGTCTCTCGGCGTTCCTCCCTCTGTGCCTGTTGACGGCGCTGCTGTATCTCCATTTGTGATTTCATCTCTAGGCATCAAGACCGTTTTTCTCTTGCTGTTGACGCAGCTGCTCTGCTTGCATGAATTCATGTCCATAAAGGAACCCATCATACTGCACACATCAGTCTTTGCCTTCCTCTTCCGTCTATTGTCTGTTACTCTAGTTCTACAGTCGGAGGTCTCAGTGTGTCTCCCATCTGAAGTGTCTGTCAGCATAAAAGTATGAAAGCAAACTAGAATTTAACTAAGGCTACAAAATAGCATTGTCAGTGATATAAAATACTCTTCCTCTTTCTTCCTGCTTCGAAGATTTGTCACAACAATCACAAATAACCAGAAATTATGTGTGGATCTTAGATGAATCATCATCAGTATCTCTGTCAGCATAGCAGTCAGAGATGGGGCCCCTGCTTCTGTCAAAGTCTAACTAGGCTACATAAGAACTACGTTTTGGATAGCTTGCCCACTGATAGTAACTACAGGATATAAATTATATCCCATGTTAATGTAAATGTTAACTTATTGATAGCTGTCAGTTTCAAGCGGTTTCACGTCATTCAGATGCAGAGAGACAGTGAACTTTTTAGGAAATAATTACCGCGGTCCGGACCTGTGTATGCTAACGGACCATCCCCTCAACTATAGCGTGCATGTTAAACACATTTCACAACAAGATCCACACATAGGCTAATTCCCCCATCTGTAATATTATGGATGCTAACGTTAACCTACTACTTACCGCTCAGCAGCAAGCTCGTTGGTGGACTAACTGGTCCGTTCTCTTGATCGGATAGTGGAGATGATGTTGATGGAGTTTCCGGAGGTGGTGTGATGGGTTGCGACATTCTAATAACATTAGGCTCTCTTCTGGTTATTTCTGGTTATTTTCTATTGTCAATTTTTGCAGTTAATTTCATCGGAAATTTGTCTTTTTCGTCAACCGAGCTGCCAGACTTGCGCACTGCATCCCTCACTTTCTGGTATTGTAGCATCAATTTCTTAAGTTTGTCACAGCATTGTTCTGCTGTTCTATTGTACCCATACGCATGTAAATACTCCTGAATTATCCGATAAATCTCAGCATTTTTGTGTGTATTGTCCAGTTGGGCTTTGATGTTTTCATCTGCCCAAATTCCAAGCAAGCATTTAATTTCTTCGTTAGATCAGACAGAGAGATTGTTTCGCGACGATGTCTGAGCTGGATAGTCGCGTAGTCCCAACAACACAAAGTCATGACATCGCGTTCTGAATAGCGGCCCACTTCCTTGTTTTGGTACAGTTTGTTTTCACACCTGATGCAAACCGTACCTGAGTCCACTTGAAAAGGTGGTCTCGGGCTCGACGAACCGTTCACTAATCAAGGGAACTGGACTTTGGGGTCAAGTGTACATATAGTGCATATAGGATTTCTAGTCTACCGGACTGTTGTGGTGAAGAGCGAGTTGAGCAGTAAGGCTTTCGATTTACCGGTTGTTCCAACCCTCACCTACGGTCTTGAGCTTTGGGTAATGACTGAAAGAATGGGATTGTGGAAACAAGCGACCGATATGAGGATTAATTTGCGATTAATCGCGATTAAATATTTCAATCGATTGACGGCCCTAGAACAAATCTTATAATATTTTGAATGTAAGCACTAATGTCTTTAAAGAGCTGAATATTTTTATTTTAGTTGAATTGGTTTCTGTAGCTGAAAGTATGCAGAAGTATATAAAGTCCAAAAAACGTACGGAAGAAATAAAAGAAGAAGAAGAAGAAACCTTAGAAGATCAACACTGAACACCATTCACACGATTAAAATAGACGTACAAACCTGAAAATAGTATAAGCGTAATATGTGACCTTTAAACTATCTAGATAGCAGCTCGCTACCTACATTTGCATCTCCACTGGCTTGCGGGATGTACGCAAGCATAGAAGAACGCGAGTTACTGCAACTCAGGCAGGCAGACGAGATGTTCAACTCACGTCAAGGTTAAGAAATGGTATGGTCCACTTCAGGGTTGTCTGAAATCGTATTTCAAGGTTCTTCCAGCCATGAATATGGGAATTATATTGTAATATTTATGATTACAGGTAAGGAGGATATATAAACGTGTCCAAGTCTTAATTAGGGGGTCAGATCCCCCCTATCCTCCCCGTAATTCGAACCCTGGACCAACCAGTCACTAGAGCCGTAACAAGAACGTGAGCCTTCACTGGCTTCTCAGCCATGAACAAAGCTAATCCCGGATCTCTACTGTGGTGAACACTTTTACTTCAAATTCTTCATGAATCATTTTATATGTCTGACTTTCTTAATCACAAGAGCATCATTGCAGAGCATAAAATACAGATTCTGGCCTCACCTCTTGGTACTTGTTATCTTTGGGCCACAGACTGACCACGGCTCCTCTGTCCATCATCTTGGCAATGGCTGACATGCTGACATACTTGTTCAGCTCAATGACCTTCTCCATCCACTGGATCTTTGTCATACCGTGGTCTGAAAATAGCATAATGTTCAGCTGGTTCACCATGTTTTTCTCCTGCAAGGACATCACAAGCAACAGAAACAAAATAAAGTACACGACAGGAAAAGCAGTAGAGGCAGTAATGGTAATAACAATAGTAGTGATATTACTAACTTTGATTTTGCTGTTGAGTGTCTGCAGAGCGAGATCCAGCTGTCGCACAGCTGTTCTGATCTGATGAGAGTCTGGACCGAAGTGATGGCCCTCTACATCTATTTTCTCATAATATATTGCAGCCATGCACGCTTCGCCTGACCTACACACACACACAGACACACACACACGTATATACACACACTCTTTTAGGTATCTGCTGCTACCATTATTGCCATTTTCTAAATAGTTACATCATTGTAAAATCACATTGTCAATGTCGCATGAAACCATGGACGTACGAAATGTCTGTCTGTCCTTCAATTTTCTTGACCACCGTTCATCCGATTGACTTCACACTCGGCGGGTGTTTTGTTGAGGACCCAAGGAAGTGTAGAGTGTAAGCTCTTGAGATCTATGGGACATATAGTAGTGCGTTATGTATGGTGCCTTCAAATGAAACTCGTGAGCTTGTGTTTACAACACGGGAAGTCGTGTGCACAATATGCGCGGCGTTCAAGTGGTTAAGTCCGTGAAAAACACCGCTGCTAAGCAACGTCAATATTAATGTCACTGCCGGCGTCTAGAAGCCACAGAGGCTAACAATTTAGCAAGCTAGCAGGTGGGATAAGATAATGCAGTAAATGCAAAGGTATAATGACAGAGGAGAAAAAGATGTGGCCGTTGGGAATATCAACATTTTTCTCATACTTATTATAAAATTACAAAGAAAAACAATATACGATGGAAATTACAATATATTAACTTATTAAGTACTGTATCTAAAAATTAACTTCCATTGACTCCGCCATTTTCCGAAAACATCAGCAAACACGTCACAAGTCGTTCACTCGGATATTTCAGAAACGTCCCACTTCTGAGATCGTGAATACGACATGTCATATGGGTCCAACTCATAAACACGGTAAACAAGACCCCTTTTAAAGGCACCAGTACACATTGTGTAATGTTTTTAACTATTACACCGCCGAACTGCATGCTGGGTACAGCTCACTCTCCGGCGCTCACTAGAAGAACAGATAAAGAGAGACCAGAAAGATCTACGGGACATATTTATTAGTAATTTTCTCAACAACCGTTCATCCAATCGACTTCACACTTGGCGGGTGCATTGCTCTGGACCAAAGGAAGTGCAGTGTCAAGTTTGAAGTTGTTTGGATGAGCGGTTCTTGAGAAGGAAGAGCGCCGGTCGCCAATTTTCGTAGTGGCCAAACAGCGGTACTGCAACTTCTGTGTCCGTCACGTGATGCTGTTGGGCCCAAAAAGACTTACATTGGGAAAGAGACGTCTGTAACTCAGCGGATAACTTTTTTTTAGGTGAATCAACTTCCCAGTACGAACACTCTAATAGCCCTTATTTAAAAAAATACGTTTTTAAAGTTGTAAAATGCACTAATAGCTGAATCCAGAGTTATTTCCCTTCCTCCGTTCATGTGAGCGAGACCCAGACCGAGGCTGGAGCGCAAGCCGTGACAATGGCGTGACGTTGGGACCCTGTGACCGAGTCATGTGACCGAGCGGACGCTACTGCGCATGTCCCAGTTGCTCAAGATCTGTCAAGATCCGGGTACTTTTCCAGACGGAAGTTGAGCCATTTAGGCTTCATGCGCCAATGAGCAACTTTCATAGGAGTGACTGGGGCCCCGCCTCCAACGCTGTATCCACTTCTTTTAATAAATCCATGGATTTTGAATGAGGTTTTCTTATTTCTGGAACAGACTGCGGGAGTTCTGGTTTACATGTGTGGCCATAAAAGGCCCGCCTTATGCTGCTTTTTCCCAGCTCAAAACTTAATGTTTACTTTCAAGTCAAGTCTCAAGTTGATAGCTAAAGACTAAAAATAAGCCATGGATCACAGGACATCATTGTGTTGTTACCTCAGGACATTGAGAGCATTCCCTATCGAGTCTGTGAGGTTTTTCTCTGATGGGTTGTAGACGTATTCCTCACAGAATGATGGACGGACACCCAGAATCTCCACCTCGCAGCCTGAAGACACATACATGTGAGATTACTGCATTATTTACAGACACTTAACATTGCACATAGTAGCACACAGGCCTTGAAGTAGGGACAGGGGCCTCAGCCAGATGTTCCCAGTTCACCATCTGGGTTTACCAGGTCTGTCCGACAGTCTCCTTGTCCAAGTGTGGACACTTGGGTGAAGACATACGGCCGCAGATCTGATATACAATCACAAAGTTGATCAGCGATCTTTGGTCTGGTACCAAGTACACTTATGAGTCACCCTTGGCTTGAACATGTTGTCTACACACGTACCGTGAGCAGCACGTTAGCAGAGCAGCAGCAACAGCTTCAGTGCTCCGTCTGTGTCTACACAGGATGTGTTCAGGCACAGTATTGAGTGCAGGTATTCTGTGCACTCAGAACCCAATTCACAAGCACTCTAGTTACATATGTTAAAGAGGAGAAAATGGACTTGATGCATAAAAACACACTTTGGGTAGCATTTACTCGAATATAGTGCAAGATGGGGATGCTAACTTTAATCATTAACCGACAAGATTAAAATGTAGAATGGACGGATGTCTGTGAACCATTAACAAATTACCAATACGATAAATGTTTTCTCATAATAATGGACAGCTTGTCTATTGGTTTTTATTCAGAAATGGCAACATGTAGATATGCTGTGGGCCTGGTGCGCAGTCTGTTGACTGTGAGCCCTGTGACGGAGAATACCTCGCTAGAGTCGCCAACCTCTTTAAATAATATATTTTTTAACTGATAACTGATATTATTGATATTATTCAGTCAAAAATCGAATTGTTGGTTAAAGGTTAAGCGGTTATTTAATAACATCCCTAGCAAGTCGTTCCACGGTCTGTGTACACAGCTATATTAATGAAAATAGAACTGTATATGTTCTGTCAGATAAGCATTAGACGCACACAAAAAAAGAACAGCTGATACGCATTCTGTGTAGACAAGCCATCAAAAAGTCAGTCAGTTTGTCTTTGCAGTTTATACATGAAGATGACTTCAGTTTAATGTTCAGGTTAACAATGTGTGTGCTCACCAGGCCAGTAGTACATGAAAACCTTCTTTCCCAGTTTCTGCAGGGTGACCCATAGCGGCTCTGATCCATCCCACCAGAGAGGCAATCGACTGTCACTGTTGGTCCCGATCAGGAACTCTTTCTTGGAGACTTCTTCCCACATGTAGTTTCCAGTCATCTGATGAATGTCACAGTTACGGCCTGACGAAAGTCAACATAAAGGACAAAAAAAAGCATAGTCTGAGTATCCAAAGCCTGATATGAGCCCTCTGTGCCATTCAGTTCCATTGTTGTCCAAAAGACTACGAAAACCACATCAGTTCTCCCCACTGTTGCACTGGGTGACATGTTGCTTCATTACTATGAACATGCACAGTGTAGTTTTTCAAGAAATTACTCTGCTTTTATCAGAAATGAAACTGCATGTGAGGTGTTTTCAAAGCTTCTTCAGTAGGAACCAATGGCCATGAAGCTACGGGAAGGGAAGTCAAAAAGTATTGAGAGACGGACTAACACATTGTTGGTTTTGATCTAAAGCAGTAGTAAATTCAGGCTAAAGCACAAAAGAGTCAGTATCAAGCAGGACTGGCTGGCACAGGGATGAGGGGAGGTGTCAATGAACTTGCGTGTGTGTCTCCAGCCAGTGATTCTTTCAACAGGAAAATGTGCTCTATCAAAACAACACACATCAGCACATCATCAGGGGGGCTGGCTCCAAAACTCACATCCCATTGGCCAGGATGGGCTGTTAGGGCTTAGTAAGAAAGGGGACTGCAACACAAAGGCCCTGTTCAGACCTGGCAGTAACATGCGTCCTGCTGACATTAGGATGCGTCTCCACATGCGTCTCCAGTGGCCACTTCTGATCGGATCTCACTTTTCCACTCTATATGCAAATAAACACGTAGTAAACACATGACGTTGTGATGTAATATTACAAAAAATAAAAGGTTATTGTATTGGGGACCTCCGCGCCGCCGACACTGCTGCCTTTGCCAGACAACAGTGGGGGTACAGAAGCTTCAGAGAGCCGGGGAGGAGGGCAAGTAATCTGCAACTGGCCATTTTACAGTCTGCACTGAGTTGAAGTTTGTTTAAAGTTGCCGTTGATCAGCTGGACTAGCATCAGTACAGCAGGCCTGTTTACATCAGTGGTTCTGAATCAGAGTGAAGTGGAATATACAGTAGATCAGAATTCATAGACTGTCAGCCAATTACATCGCTGGTCTCATCGCCCCTGAAACAGCTGAGCCATTCACGGTGGAGCATAACAACGACTCATCCAAAGCCACATGTGCCAGAAAAATTGAAAGGAGGTCCTGACCCACAGAATTACTGAGCCTCAGTCAGTAACAAGACAGCTCCGGCATAAACAGAGTTACAGTACAACCGACTGGTCTGAGGGTAGAAGTGCGTGTGGTACGTTTTTTAGCAACCTGATTTTCATTTGCATGTGATTGAATTAAAGTAAACACAGTTTTTATCTATCTATCTATCTGTCTTTATCTATCTCAATCTGTCCTGCTGCTCTCAGATGGCTGCAGACTGTCTCATGGCGCTCTCCAGTTATAGTGGTGAGAGCACCACTATAACTGGAGAGCGGTTTGTGTGTGTGTGTGTGTGTGTGTGTGTGTGTGTGTTTGTATGCAGGGACGTGCATAAGGCCGGACTAAAGTTGCCCGAGCAACGGCCCATTTGCTCTCTTTGGCTGAGCTGCCCGTCTGGAGGGACAAAAAGGTTGCATTTCTACTATTGTGGTTGCATATTGTAAATACGAGTAGCCCTCAATTACTACAGTTGGACCAAAATAAATCACCATATCATCCAAACTTTTATTAGTTTTTGATAATAGACATGCATCCAGGTGGAAAATAACAAATGAGTGGTGAAGTAAGAGAGAGATCCCCCATTGACTGTTGGATGGACATAAATAGAGAGACCCACAGCTATTGGATTACAGCTATTCTTGGGTACTAAATTTGGCCCTGGAGTATACTGTACAAGGGGCGGGACTCGTATGTAACCCATACAAGGTGAAGTTAATACCCCTTTTTGCATTATTTTGTTGTCTCTACTCTTCTTTTAAACCCCATGTTACTTGAAAAGAATAATTTGTTGAGTAAGAGTCGGTATAGTTTTCAGACAAATTGATCTACAGCTTTAGTATTAACAAAAATAACAGAAGAAATTACAACAGCAATAGAAAGTAAGAAATAAACACTAGGAGTATTTATCGATTTTAAAGCATTTAATACTATAGATCATAACGTCTTCATTTCTAAATGATTACATACTATAAGGTGTGAGAAGAGTTCTGAACTGGTTAAGCAGCTATTTAGACAAGGCTAAAGTGAGCATGTGCTCACATACCCACAGCAATATCATCCATAAAGACATTCCCTTTGAAACTAGTGAAATTATTATTATTAGATATATCGTTGCCTACGGGCAACTCTCAAGTATCTACGCTCCCAACGGGGAAGATGAAGATGGAGTATCTATTCTTTGTTCTCCACCCTACCAAATGTAGACAGACATTCACTTAGAATTGTGGGAGATGTCCTGAACTGTCATCAACCAGAACCAGACCTGCTCAACCATTAAAACTGGCCAACGCCATAAACAGTTTCACTGCCCAGTCTGGCCTGTGTGACCCCTCGCTGGCGTGCAGGCAACTCTATGCCCTTGTTAACAGCAGATTGTGCCATCAGCACAGATGAATGCAGCGCACGCTCATTTCTTACTGTGTAACTTTATTTTCCTACAGTTCTGTTGGATGTCTTGGAGCTTTCATGGCACAGAATGGAAGGTACAATCAGTAACTAGAGGTGTGTCTTTTTCTGCCTTTGGACTTACTTGTTCTCAACAACAATCTGTATCAGCGGTTTACAAAGACCTCATGTTTTTATGACAATAACAAGTGCGTCACTAAAAGTTTGCTCTGTGTGGGAAGCACACTCCCTCATACACTCACCGGCCACTTTATTAGGTACAAAGTGTACCTAATAAAGTGGCCGGTGAGTGTACACATCAAATATGAAAAGCACAGCTGATTTCAGGCTCACTGGGTCAATGAAAATGTCCAGCGGTAGCAGCATCATAGCTGCTCCTTCTGGTGGATAAATAAAACACTGCAATTGGTTTACACACACACACACACACACACACACACACACACACACACACACACACACACAGGGCTTCGGGCGTTACGAGGCCCCGTCACGGCCCAGCTGGCAATTCTACACATAGCTACTACTGTAGATGACATGATGTGCTTGCACCTTTTATTTTTGTATTTCCACCGTAGTGCTCTGATTCTGCAGACATTCACCACACAATCTGAAAGTGACATCATAAAGACAAAGACTTTATCATACCCATCTCACACATGACTGTACCGTCCATCGCTGTTATCACACAGTGTCTGGCAGCTTGAAGAGTAATAACTGCTGATAGTGATGATAATATGAGCCTAACAGTGTAAACTAACAACGACTCAAAGGTTTACTCCATGTTTTACCTATGAATGATGCTTTATTACATCATCATGTCAAACTTTTCAGTCATACTCACTATCAGTGTCACATGTATTCACTCAGAAACCTCAACTCTTACTCACGTCTCTTATCTATTCTCTAGCACACAGAAATATATAACTACTGTGTGGTAAAGTGCTCAGAGACAAAGTACAAATCAATGGTGAATAAAGAAAAACATGCATTACAGAATCAGTGCATGTTTCAAATTCATGACTTACACACTCCTGTTATCTTTATACTCGTACGCACAAAAACAAACTATATGCCTGATCCATTACTCATTATACAGCCCAGCTTAAAGTCAAACTATCAACTAGTGGACCATCTGCACAGGCTATAAACGAGCACAGAGACAGTGTGCAATAAATGCTAAACTGGTGTAGTAGGGACAGTGTGAATACACACACAGATATACGACAGGATGCTACAACACAACAGCTCTGGTGTCCAGACAAACAAACTCCATAACATCATCAAGAACACAGAAAGGATTTAAATCCTCACATGGCAGACCACCAACGAGCAAAGAACAGAGCAGCCACAGACAGACAGACACAGACAGACAGACACAGACAGACAGACACGGACATGGACACAGACACAGACACAGACACAGACAGACACAGACAGACACGGACACAGACACAGACACAGACAGACACAGACAGACAGACACAGACACAGACAGACACGGACACGGACACAGACAGGGTTCCACAGCCTACCAAGAGATTTAAGGTAGGGGAGACCGGGGCCAATCGTAACATGCAATTTTGGTTCTGATGATTTCATTACTCAAAAACCTCTTGAGCTATTTGGATACAATTGTTACGTAGGTAACTTGTATTAGTGTTCTACTTGTTTTAACAGTCATCAAATGTGTTTACAAGCAATGTTAAAGTCACAATATTGATTGAAACACTAGAAGTCAAATGTTACATCTGCCCCAATGTGCATAACAGCATATGGGGGCAATTAAACAATACAAGTTATACCTTCATATAAAGAACCAACAATAAACTACCAAGAATATACGTAAGGGATCCACTGAAGGGGATTATTTCACAACAATGACCAGCTAGCTGTACATTATCCCGCTTATTACACAGCGACTTACTGAAGAAATCAATATTTTGACACAAAAATGGTCCTCCATAGTCCGACATCAGAGCTGCACCCATAGCAACGGTCTGTTAAACATAGCAACAGTCTGTTATAGAGTAATTACAGACCGCAGTTATTAACCAATCAGAATTGAGCATTCAACACAGCCGTGTAATAAATATAGTTCAAAAAATGTAATATCCATTGAAAAATCAATTACTTTCATACCTCGAAAAAAGGTCTTGGCAGAAACACTTAAACAAGTATGAGACATCAGTCTGTCCTTTGGCGGGCATCATCACAGGCCACGATGCACATGATGAGTTTCATGATCCATGTTTAAAATGTGTAAAAATGAAATAGTTCCAACCAGGTTTTAAATCTGAGTTTCAATAGGCTATATGTTGATTTTCTGCCACATGGCACTACTTTCTTTTTGAACCCTGGAATTGAATTGAAACCTGGCCACCAGATTGAGGGGCAAGAAACTAAACCACCGGACTCCACCATAAACTACATAAAGAATAGAGTCTACATAGACATTTAAAGCTCAACACAAAACACTTTTCTTAAGCTATTTATAACAACAACAAAAAAAAATCATCTATTTTGAAGCTGTTATTAAATCAGACACCATTTTTCAAAGCTGCCATGCTGGCTAGAAACAACGAAGCTGACATTTGACAAAAGATATCAAATATTACAATAACACAATGACAAAAGATTGTAGGAGGAACAATTTCTGTAGATGAAAATATATATATACTTTTATACCTCAAAAATGTGTCTTGGCAGAAAAACTTTGATAAGTATGAGACATCAGTTTGTCCTTAGGCAGGCAGAGAGATCATCACAGACCATAGATAGATAGATAGACAGATAGATAGATAGATAGATAAAAAAATAGAGAGATAGATAGATAGACAGACAGATAAATAGATAGATAGATAGATAGATAGATAGACAGACAGATAAATAGATAGATAGATAGATAGATAGATAGACAGACAGATAAATAAATAGATAGATAGATAAATAAATAGATAGATAGATAGATAGATAGATGTATAGATAGATAGATCACCTGTCATCAGAGAGTAGTAGTTGGGGTATGATAAACTGGGGAAGTCTGGAGTCATGTAGTCCACCTTCACCCCGTTGTCCACGAGCTCGCGGAATCCGGGTAGCGCGTGCAGGTCGTCCATGTAGTCATATCGGAACCCATCGATCAGGAACACGAGCAGAGGACGAGGACGAGCTGCGAGACACTGATGTCCTCCTGTCCCCAGCAGCAGCAGCAGCAGCAGGCTGCAGACAGCGGGTGTGAGTCTCTGTCTCGGGGACATGCTGGTCTGTGGTTTCGTCCTGCAAATGATCAGACCACTGGTTGGGAACTAGTCCGACACCCTGCGGTGGGAGGGGTTACAGTCTGACCGCAGCCAGTAGGATACTACTACTACTCTCATTGCACTCTTGGATGCGGTCGTGTCTAGAGGGTAGCCCGCAAATTGTGAAATCTGATCTGAGATCTGCAAAAACTTGCAAAACTCTTGCTGCCTGATGACCTTTACCAGGGGTCAGCAACCTTTACTATCTAAAGAGACATTTTAGACAAAAAAATAAATAAATAATCTGTCTGGAGCCGCAAAACATTTGAGCATTGTGATGAAGGAAACACAGTTTATAGTCTAAGTATATAGTATTTAAGTCTAATGCTGAGGACCAAAGTGCAAATGTACACGGAGTATTAGGGCCACATTGAGGGAAAAAACATCTAAGATTTACAGAATAAAGTCGGAATAATATGAGAAAAAAGTCCTAACATTATGAGAAAAAAGTTGTAATATTACGAGAATAAAGTCATAACTTTACGAGAAAAAAAGAAGATAACACGTAAAATTACTACTACTATACTACTATACATATATACACTAATATTATGACCTTATTCTCATAATATTACGGCTCAAGTATATAGTATAAAAGTCTAATGCAGTGAGGGCCCAAAAGCAAATATACATGGAGTATTAGGGCCACATTGAGGGAAAAAACATCTGACATTTAAAGAATAAAGTCATAATATTACGAGAAAAAAGTCATAACTTCATGAGAAAAATTTGTAATATTACGAGAATAAAGTTATAGCTTTACGAGAAAAAAAGAAAATAACACGTAAAATTACTACTACTATACTACTATTAATATATATACCAATATTATGACCTTATTTTCATAATATTACAGCTTTATTCTCAAAATCTCAGATTTTTTTTTTTCCTCAATGTGGCCCTAATACTCTGTTGTACCGTCGTACCATAAACTTATAATGATGAATACAAATGAAAATGTAAACAAAAAAAGTTATTGATTTCCACTAATTTTTAAAAACAATCCACGGGGAGCCACTGGAGAGGGGCTAAAGAGCCGTGTGTGGCTCCGGAGCCGCAGGTTGCTGACCCCTGGGCTTTACAAATAAAATTGATTTGACTTGACTTGACTCGGCGGTTCGATCCCCGGCTCCTCCGGTCACCAGTGTCCTTAAGCAAGATACTTAACCTCCCTAAGGCTGTCATCAGTGTGTGAATGAGTATTTAGATCAGATCCTTGCATGGCAGCCTTTACCATCAGTGTGTGAATGTGTGTGTGAATGGTTGAATGCTGACATGTAGAGTAAAGCGTTTTGTGGTCGGAAGACTAGAAGATATATAAATGCAAGTCCATTTATCCTTCATAAGACAGTAATGTTGATCACATTAAAACACACAACAGTGGTGTAACCAAACATTGTTATTTTATTATCTTAAAAAGTAACACAATCCCAATAGGGTATCACATACACTACAACAACGGTAACACCAGTACTACACATCAAAGGGACTTTCAGATATTATAGACATTTAAAAAAATCCCTCTTTTTATTGTTTAAATTATTTGACTAGGCATGACAGATAAACATCATTTACAGGTATGACATACCGTCACCATTAGAAACAATGTTATTGTTGAACCTCCATTTTTATAAACCACCGCCGATGTTAAGGGAAGACATTTCATGGACTGTCAGTGTAGAAAAGGGATGGAAGGTTACAGGACTGTGGCTGGAGGGGTTTATGGAGGGCCACTGGGCCAGACAGTAGCAGGGAGGGAACTGGGTAGGGGGCAGTGCAATCATCAGACATGAAGTATGGAACCCATGACCTCCACCAGGCAGGGGGACTACGGCCCTGTTTTACTGGTGGAACAGGGACAAGAACCCCCCTGTGGCTGTGGAACAGGAACTAAAACCCCTGAAGTGGTACAATAGAGATTAAACTCCAGCGTAAGGACATAACTCAACTGTAGTGGTAAACCCAAGATTAGTGGTTCATTGGGAACTGAAACAGGGCACCCTTGAAATGGTAAAGATGGAACAGAGACTAGATCTTGACTAACAGAATCTGGATTTATCTTTCTATTGAATAGGGGCCCAACTACGTGGGTACAATTGGCACCACAAACCCTTCTGTTCAGGTCTAACTGGGACTAGAATCCTACTGCAATTATGCAGTAAAGACTAAAATACTGTGCAGACATTGTAGACTACAATCCTAGAATACTCTGAGAACTGAGACTAGAATCTGAATTAGTGGTAGTTTTAGTGCCCCTTTGGATTTTAGTCCCTAGCACCCCCCGAGGTGAAGAGCAGCAGTGGAACAGACTCTAAATCTCTAAAGATTAGAATCCTAAAATACTGATAGAATAGTGTCTATATTGGTGGAACAAAAATCATCAGTCCATTGGGGAAGGAATATAAAGGTGTACCCTGGTACAGAGGAAGAAGAGGTAACTGAACCTTTGACTTGTAGTGGTAAGACATGACGTTGTTGTTGTGTAGTGTAGTGGCGAGATGCAGAGTAGGACCGCATGTTAACGGGATCAAGGGGAGTTTTCATGGAAGAAGTGTTTGTTACATTTATTTTGAGTGCATGGTGGTGAGGAGTTAAAGTTCCAGTCTACCCTTTTTAAGAGTTCGATTCGCACAAACACAATGTGTTTGCAGGTGGGAAGCCCGTGAGGGTTCTCGCCCCTTGTCGCTACACTAATGACTCCTACTGGTCGGCTAACAGTGTAGTCAGCTGCGACAAGGACTGCTGGGCAAAGAGGGAACCGAACACCTCACACTGAGCGAGCACGGCGAAATCTAGGAAAATAAATCAAGCCATTAGGTCCTACCATACAGCGGGCAAAATAACTTAAGGTGAGAGCGACAAGTATCCTGATATACTTCATTGTTTTTAACCAAAAGTAGCTACACTTGTATCATTCACTGAGGCACACTTAATCAATAAGCTTCAAATGATCTGCAAACTTTTCAGATGTTGTTCACGCCAGAAAAGGCAGCCATTGTGGCAATTTGGAACAGGTGGAAACGCTGACCGCTCAGACGACACGTTGTATGAAATAGTTAGTTTCAAGCATACTGAACCCCTCAAGGCTAATTTATACTTTTACACGTAGCTATGAGGGTTCCATGTGACGTAAATTCCATGTCTGAGGGCAACCAAAAATGTGTGCTCCATGAGGAACCGGCTTTGGAGTATATGTGGAGTCTTCCAGTCACTGAATCTGATCTTTACTTCTCTGTGCCTCGTCACAGCGGGCTAGCTTGCATAGCTGTATGTCAGGATATTGTTGTTACACGCCTTATTGCTGTGAAGGCCAACACGATTTGGGTTGAAGTCCCTTTCTGGGATCCGGACAGAGGTTTTCACCCTGCGGAGGAAGTCATGTACCACTGGAGGCCGTAATGAGGATGAGGAGGAGGAGGAGTGTGTGAGTGTGAGTGTGTGTGTGTGTGTGTGTGTGAGTTTGGGGTGGGAGGTTGGCAGCTGAACCGCGATGCTATCATGTACCATTAGAAGAAACGTTGTTAGTGAAGAAAGGGGAAACAATAGGGAGTCCAGCACTTTGATGTGTAGTGTGTTAGTGAATGTTTGTGTGTGTGCGTGTGCGTGTGCGTGTGTGTGCAGACATTCACAGGCTAGAGGCTGATGACAGTGTGATAGTAGAAAGGACGGGCTGTGTTTTTGCTGCTGTGGAGGTAGTTGTAGAGGAGCCTATAGGACGACAACACTGGGATGACTGACAGCTCCCTGAGCCTATAGGGGAAATGATTGACCTATAGGACTGCAGGATTTTTCCAGATAAAAGGTAAATCCAGCCGAGCTCAGGTCCGGTTACAATGAGACCAAACACATTTGGAACGGAGGTCTTATTTCACACCTCCCTGTGCCGTACGTAGCCAGCGGTCGCCCCCCTGCCCCCCCGGGTCCGTCTGTTTCCGTCACTGTGTAATCCCAGTCCTGTTCACCCACACGCTTCACAGGAGGGACTAAATGGCCATCGCCAAAAGTATGCAGGTGAAACCTATTATACAAGTGTAAGCAACCATTTACTAGATTTCCAACTCTCTCATCACCCTTTTTTATTAGGACTATTATCATGGCCGTCACAGACCACAATACATCGTAGCACCAGGAGTGAGAGCGGCTCAGGGATTTTGATTCACAAGAAAAAAACTCAAGTATTCATGAATTTGATAAGAAATGTAAACTAATGGTAAAGTTGAGTATAACTAAATAAAAAAAAAAAAAAAAAAAATACTGAAATCAAAAACAAAGTCACATCCCTGCTTGTTGTGTATAACACTGGTCTGGAGGAGTTTTCTCAAATCACCTCATATCTCATATTCTCTGTTGGACGCTCAGCCACCTCAAGTGCCAGTACAGCTGCTCCTAATGAATGTACACGTGCACGCCCCGGGCTGGCTTTTTAACATGCAGCAGTGGCTACTTTTTTTTTTTTCTGATGCCAGCATTTAGACATTTCAAGTTCACTACCCATCCACTGAAAGCGGTCGGTGATATTCGCTGGTTAAAAAACTCCCAACTCTTAGAAGAAGTCAGTTAACAGCTGAGCTGTGAAACTCAACAGGGATATGACTGTAACCCCTCACGTCCACCGGACACAGCAGCGTCACGTCTTCACACATTCACTCTTGTTTGATTCTGCTTAATGAAACGAAGGTTTCCAATATTGTTTGGCCGATATTTTTTTTGACTTTTTCTCTCTTCCCCCACTCCCCACCCTCTTCTCACTTCAGCTGGATATGTATATGAGCATCAAATGGTGAAAAATGAGTGCCCATGTAAAACAAAACCAATAATCTTTCTCAGTTTCTGTGCTTTTTATGTGTCATAAAGGTTCATTGAGGTCCTGCTGTGATTTAGTGCCACACCAAAGGGCAGAAAAAAAAGCTCCATAAACATCTAATTCATAGTTTCTCCATGAATGAGTCATTAAATAGGGGCTGGTTTTTCACCCTCTGACCACCTGAGGTCTCACCTGAGCTCTAAAGTAATAGAGAAATACTGTGTTAAGAAAAGGAAATCACATGAACATGATGGCTACGCTATTCCTGCTCAGGTGTTCATGTAACCGTAGCTCGTCATTGGCCAGGTTGGTCTTCTAAGGTAATAAAAAATGAATAAAGAAGTGAGCTAATCATGAATATAACGAGCGCATACTGACGTCTCTGACGCCTTTCGTCCATATCGGTACGGGTTCAGGTTCCTCACAGCCTCGTCCGTTCCTTAATTAACTAACATTACATCAGATGCGCATCGTGCTGCTTCGTATGAACATAGCGTGGCATACAGAAAAGAACGTGGTGACGAAAAAATGTGCTGTTCAGCATAATCCTACTTGAATGAGGAATGATAAACCTTAACTGATTGAGTTCATATCAATAAGGATCAGAGCAACTTGATGAGCAGCCTACGCCTCCCGACCAAGCCCCCAGGAAGAGTGCCGCTCGATGATGCCAATTTTCGTAGCGGGCCACTACAATTGGTACTACAACTTCCGTGGCCGTCACGTGATGCCATTGGGCCCAAGAAGACTTTTTACCGTAGACTTATATTGCGAAAGAGACGTCTGTAATTTTTTTTTTTAGGTAAATGAACTACCCAGTACGAACACTTGAATAGCCGAATTCAGAGTTATTTCCCTTCCTCCGTTCATGTGAATGAGCCCCAGACCGAGGCTGGAGCGAGGGCTGGGGGGTGGGAGTTAAAGGGAAACGCTACTGCGCCGGCTCTATGGGCCCAACGGATGCGAAAGATCGCCGGATGATCCGGGTACTTTATCTCTCGGCAGTCGAGCCATTTTGGCATCATGAGCCACTGAGCAACTCTCATAGGAATGAACGGGAGCCCGCCTACAACGCCGTATCCAGTTCTCTTAATACATCCGTGACCCCGACTCACCGTGCTCCACCTTCTGGAACAAATCAAAATGCCTTTCAAGGTCTACAGTTATTTTTTAGAAGTATGAAAGTCATCATTTATAACATGATCACTTGTGAACTCCCCCTTCTTATGCACTATCTCCACCACCTCGCTGCTATTAATCACTGATACACATAGTTCTCAGTGATGTTTATTGAAAGGAATGTGATGAAGTTTAACTGTGTGTTTTAGTATTGTGACATAGAGGAAATGTTATTATGTCAAGTGAAATGAGCTACCTCAGCAGTCAGTTGGAATACATTTACATGCTAGCAGGACAGAGAAAAACATGCTTTCTGCTCGCTGGTATGGCGGCTGTTACAGGCTGCGACTTCATCTGCAGTAGTGTTGGCGAGAATCTGGCGATACGATACGTATCATGATACGGGGGTTACGATTCAATATATTGCGATACTGTGAGTAAGGCGATACATTGCGATTTCTTAATCTAATTTTAGGGAAACTGTCATAGTGTAAAGAACACACCACTGTATGCATAAAATCTGAGTAAAAAAAAAGTTTACTTTTTTTATGCAATCAGAAACAGTGGGATCTGCATCTGGATTTATCACAGTCCCTGTAACGTCCAACACCATAGCACTACTCTGAGAGGGCACATCTCTTTGCAAATGGAATAAATTATTGACTGAGTTAAATCTTTGCATGTAAACTGTGAATTAAAAAATCAATACAGTGTTTTTGAGAATCGATACAGTACCACAAAACAGAATATCTCGATATTCGATTTTTTTCCCGATACTTTCTTACACCCCTAATCTGCAGGACCTCAATATCTTCTATCTGAACACCACTGTGAAGTGACTCTAGAAACAAACAAACAAACAAACAGGAAAACTAGTTTTGCTATATGTACATAAAGTCGGTGACAAAATGCAGCATGTCATTAAATATTAACTTCATGTCAACTGTCAATAAATATAGGCATTTATACACTGTATATATAAATTCACTTATTTATGTGTATACTGTATATTCATTTTTTTTAATGTCACCTCTCTAATTTCTTTAATATCTTATTTTATTTTTTTATATCTTTTGAAATCTATTTGTTTTCTGTCTCTGTGCTGCAGTAAGGTGAATTTCCCTCTCAGGGGTCAATAAAATCTACGGTGGCCCCTGAGCTCTCAGGGCTCTCACCGTACTTATCTTATCTGTTACGATAGTGGAGTGGAGAAAAAAAAAAAAAGCACGTATCGTAGAGCTGAAACATGACGCAGCTGCATCCGGTGGACATGAGGGGTAATAAAAAAAACAGAGAGGGAAAAAGTGGAGGAAGATCTGTCCCCCCCAACAAAGTCTAAACAGTCTGTAATGAAACATCTCATCCCTGGAGCTACACTTCAGGCTGTCCTTATATATATATCTGACAACGGTTGGAGGAGAGAAGCTGGTTAAAGGCAGTTCAAATGGGGCATCATGGCATCCAACAGATACAAGAACTGCTCAGCTTCATTCTACAGAGAGTGTTACAGTAAAAAACAGTCCTGGTTACAGGTATAACCCCCCACCCGCCCCCTCACATTGCATTGATGCACTTTTGGAGCGATGGTCTGAAGGGTATTAATTGACATTTCTTGTGTCACTGCACCTTACGAGGTGTGTCTGCCAGTTGTGAATTTAGATTAGAGCTAACAGAGACGAGTGAGTGGGAACTGGATCAAGTGAGGATGTGTGTACCATCAGTTAACAGTAGTCAGCAGAGCTGCATCTCTTCAGTGTGTAATACCAGGAGACGCCGCTAGAGGGAGATGCGCTGATCTGGAGCAGCTGGAATGAGAGTGGAAATAACATGACCTGAGATTACAGATTATACAAACATAACCCACTCACACACACGCACACACACACACACGCACGCAAACGCACACACGCACACTAGAACCCACGTGAAAGTGAAACAACACAACAGCAGTGTGTAAACTAGAGGCTGTAGAATGACATGGTCAGAGTCTGCCCAGTGGCCTGGTGTGTATATGTCTGTGTGAGTGTGTGTGTGTGTGTGTGTGTGTGAGTGTGTGACACAGAGAGAGAGAGAGCAGTTTCCTGGTGGTCTATATTTCTCTGTTTGTATCTGTCCGAGTGTACTGTATGTGCCAGTGTGTGTGTGTGTGTGTGTGTGTGTGTGTGTGTGTGTGTGTGTTAATAGCTA
>CAKAOH010024007.1:0-17460 GCA_916701665.1 Sebastiscus tertius
GGAAAAGTGCGCGGAGGCCGGAAGTCGTCATCATCCAAGTGTAAATCACTTCCTACTTCCGCAAACACAGCTCCGTGTAGCTTCCCCGTTTATCGGTTGTTCAATGCGGTGGTTGACTTCTGCCTTTCCGTCTCCTGAACCCTATTTCATATTTACAACAGCTCCAGTACATTTATGAGTGATTGATTAAATTGTCCCCTGACATAATTATTGTTTTTTTGTTAAATTTTCCTTTATTTTTATTTTATTTTATTATGATTGTTTGAAAACTAAAATAGCCCAAAATGATAAGATTATTTAGACATTTCAAATTTATTCCAATTGTTTAACAAACCCCGATTTTTTTTAATTCATCTTTACCTTTCCTTACATTTTATATATTGTACAATTTATATTTATTTATTTAAAATGATTTTTTAAATTATTATACTATTTGTATACTGTGAAATATATTATTTTTTTGTAATGAAAAATCTGAGCTCTCTAAAAACAAGAAGGCTATCAAGACAATGAATTTGTGCACCTCCTTTAATGTATTTGTATGAATGAATAATGTCATCTGGCTTTGTATATTGTCCCCTGTCATATTACTTTTTGTTAAATTTTCATTTATTTTTTATTTTATTTTATTGTGATTGTTTGAAAACTCAAATAGCCAAAAACTATTAATTACTACAAATGTATTCCAATTGTTTAACAAACCTCGGTTGTTTTTTGGTTTGTTTTTTCTTTTTATTCATCTTTTCCTTTTCCTTACATTTTATATATTGTACAATTTGTATTTATTTATTTAAAGGGACTGTTTGTAACTTCTTACACGTATAAATCACCCAGGTCGGTGTCCCATGCGCCCTCACGTATTTTTTTATATAATTGTTATACTGTGAAATATATTTACTGATTTTTTTTGTAATGAAAAATCTGAACATTGTAAATAAAATATATTTAAAAAATAAAAATACAAATGTAAAAGTACGCGGAGGCCGGAAGTCGTCACCACCCAAGCCTGAACCACTTCCTACTTCCGCAAACACAGCTCTGTGTAGCTTCCCCGTTTATCGGTTGATCAATGCGGCGGTTGACTTCTACCTTTCCGTCTCCTGGCCCCCATTTAATATTTACAACAGCTCCAGTACATTTATGAGTGATTGATATTAAAGCATCATCAATGACGGCCAACAGCCGCCGCTGCTCCGCCGCCGAGCCTCCGGGCCTGGAGACCCAGCGGCGGGAAATCGAGTCTCTGCTGCGGGAGAGTGAGCTCCGCGCTGGGGACAGTTGGTGAGCGTCCGCCCGCACACACACACATACACACACACACACAGTGACAGGGCTAACCGTTAGCATCACACGGTTAACGTTACCTAACGGTTATTAACGGGCGTTCAACGGCACGAGTCGAGCCGTTAGGGTGTCGGTCGGTGTGAGAGTGTTCAACGTTACTCTGTGTTGGGTGTTAGCCGCCGTTAGCTCATGCTAACCAGGCAGCCGTTGAACTGACCGTTAGCCGACGCTGCTAACGCTGCTAATGTTAGCCTTGTCAACCAGCTGTGATGAGGCGTTCATGGTCCACTCGTAAGCTTCCACTTTTGTTTTCCATTCAACCAGAGCTCCAGTTTAGTTAGTTCCTGGTGGAAGACAGGTGGAAGATTCAGATCCTTTACTGCAGTAAAAGTACTAAGATAATATAATATATTCTTGTGCCAGAGATTGCTCAAAAATACAACAAAATTACAACATGTTTATAAAAGTGTATAAAATAAAAAAGTACTATTTCTAGCACCAGTGCCTAATAGAGTAACAATTAAGTAAGATACAGAAACAAACAAACAGAAAAATAAGTAATATTGCACATGTTGGACATTAATATTGCACACGAGTATGTAAAAAGTAGTATCTAGGCAGAGGTGGAAGATTCAGATCCTTTACTGCAGTAAAAGTACTAATACCACACTGTCAAAATACTCTATTACAAGTAAAAGTGTTTATTGTTAATTTGTTTTGCACAATTTAAGACTATAACCAGCTGTGACAAGGTGTTCAGGGTGGACTCGTAAGCTTCCACTTTTGTTTTCCATTCAACCAGAGCTCCAGTTTATTTCCCTCTCATGTTTGACATCTGGTGGAAGAGCAGGTGGACGATTCAGATCCTTTACTGCAATAAAAGTACTAATACCACACTGTGAAAATACTCTACTACAAGTAAAAGTGTTTATTGTGTATTTGTTTTGCACAATTTAAGACTATACAACTCGTAAGGCAAGGCAGCTTTATTTGTATAGCATCTATCACCAACAGGGCAATTCAAAGTGCTTTACATAAACGTTCAAGGACATTGCGACAAAGTGCAAAAGAACATTAAGACATAATTAAAACTGATTTAAAAACATTAAAGATTAGAAAATAAAAACAAGCTCAAAAAGGTAGGATAGAAGCTAAAATAGAATATAACACACAAGAGTAAAAGCTCTAGTGTAGTATAAGCTTCCACTTTTGTTTTCCACCAGAGCTCCAGTTTATTTTTCTCTGACGTTTGACATCTGGTGGAAGAGCAGGTGGAAGATTCAGATCCTTTACTGCAGTAAAAGTACTAATACCACACTGTGAAAATACTCTATTACAAGTAAAAGTGTTTATTGATTATTTGTTTTGCACAATTTAAGACTATACAACTCGTAAGGCTAGGCGGCTTTATTTGTAGAGCATCTTTCAGCAACAGGGCAATTCAAAGTGCTTTACATAAACATTCAAAAACATTAATACATAATTAAAACAGTTATAAAAACATAAAAAACATTTAAGATTAGAAAATAAAAACAATCTAAAAATAAAAGCTAGGATAGAAGCTAAAATATAATACAACACACGAGTAAAAGCTGTAGTGCAGTATAAGATCATTATCTGGTTTTACTGCAGTAAAAGTACTAATACCACACTGAAAACACTCTATTACAAGTAAAATTGTTTATTGTTAATTTGTTTTGCACAATTTAAGACTATAACCAGCTGTGATGAGGTGTTCAGGGTGGACTCGTAAGCTTCCACTTTTGTTTTCCATCCGACCAGAGCTCCAGTTTTTGTCATATTTTATGTCACGTTTGACATCTGGTGGAAGAGAAGTGGAAGATTCAGATCCTTTACTGCAGTAAAAGTACTAATACCACACTGAAAATACTCTACTACAAGTAAAAGTGCTTCTTTCAAAACTCTGTCTTGAAGTCTCAAATGTCAAAACACAAGATGAGGCTGAGTATTTTTTGGTGGTTCAAAATACCACTAATATAATAAAGCATCAGTGTTGCCAGTTTGCCATTGGCAACCATTTTGAGAAATTGGCAACCAATTCTTGGCCTTTGGTGTGACTGATGGCAACCACTTTTTAACATATAAAAAGTAGGAACAGGAAAACTTGCACCCTTAAATAAATATATTTTTAATATTTGTTGCATTAGTGATATCTAAATATTGCTGTTACAGTCAGAACTGGAATGAGACAAAGCGGCATGTGTGTTGGTTGCACAGGCATCTGTTTAGAGACAATGGCGAAGCAAATGAAGTTGTTTGACTATGGGGTGAAAAGTTTGACTAACCCGTCAACATGAGCAGGTTCTGATTTGTTTTCTCCAGCAGCGTTTCCACTGAAGACACACTGAAGTGATGTATGTGTTTTCTAGGGGTGGGAAAAAAATCAATTCACCTATGTATCGCGATTTATTTATTTTTTAACGATTTTGAAGGGTTAGGGCAGGGTCCGAAATTAACTTCCTTCACTTCCTGCCACTGTGGCAGGCAAGTGTTTTTTTGTCTGCCACTCAGACATTTTTGTCTGTCACTTTTGAAATCTCTGCTGAATGAACAAAGGGAACTGTATATACAAAATACAAAAAAGGAAATAAGATTGATTGGATTATATTCACCAGAAGTATAAAACATTACATGTCCCTTATGAATTAAAAAGAAAATACCACTAATTTGTGAGGTCAAATTCTTAGATTTTTAGGTTAGATTTTTAGATTTTTAGGTTAGATTTTTAGAAATAATAACTAATTCCTGACAATGGCTGACATATTTGATTTCAGGACATCTCTGACTACATACATGCTGAAAATACATTCTTACTGTATTCATTTAGAGATTTTCCAAAGTGAAAGTCCCTAGAAGTGTATGCTTCAACTTTTCCCCATGGTCTAGTGTTAAAAAAGTCGCAATAAATTGTAATATTGAATCGCAATACTTAAAAATGACAATACATATTGAATCAGCGCCCAAGTACCATGATAGTATCGAATCGGGAGATAGGTGAATCGTCCTAGCCCTAATGTTTTCATCTGGATGCTGTCAGGTAGAAAAGTGTAGTGGAAACATGATCAGCCAGATTCTGCAGCACCATGACTAGGCAGGTTTCTGCTGCCGCTGGTACCAAGAGCAGTTTGTTTTGCCTTCACTTGGTTTTATTTTCTATTCAACACTTTTCTAAATCACAGAGTAGACCAGGAACCCTAAACTTGTCAGTACATTCACTTCACAGTAGGGCTGCAACTAATGATTATTTTCATTGGCAATTAATCTGTCGATTATTTTCTCAATTAATCGATTAGTTGTTTGGTCTATAAAACGTGGATCAGTGTTTCCCAAAGCCCAAGATGATGTCCTCAAATGTCTCAAAGATATTCAGTTTACTGTCATAGAGGAGGAAAGAAACCAGAAAATATTCACATTTAAGAAGCTGCAATCAGAGAATTTAGACTTTTTTCTGTTTAAATATTTCTCAAACCGATTAATCGTTCATTAAAATAGTTGCCGATTAATTTTATAGCTGACAGCTAACCAATTAATCGTTGCAGCTGTACTTTACAGGTGCACAGTGTGATAATAAAATACCTAGACCAGATGTGGTTTAACTGCCTGTGTTGTTTGTTTGTTCTTTTTTGATTTGGTGTTTTTGATTTTAGATACACATGCAGTTACAGGAAACCAGATACAGACAGAGAACAGGGTAGACTGATGGAAGGGTTGTTAGATGCTCAAAAAGCTATTATCTTTTTTTATTTTTTACAACGTGGTAAGAAGCAAAGTGGTTATCTGTCAAGCTGTGATAAAAGAATAATGAGACCCAGAACAGAGGAAAGAGGTCTTTAATGGATCGAGACCAAGTGAAGACATATTTACTCAGACTCTCAGTGAAGTGAAGCGAAACTGTGTCTGTGAAATGAAATGAAATGAAACTGAAAACCAAACCGGCTGAGATTTGGTCACTGGACCAACTGAGTGAGTGTTGCATTTTTGTTTATTAGTTTGTGTTCTTGTTGTTCACTTCCTGTAGAGAAGCCTGACATTTTCATGTTAAATTCAAACTAAAGTGACCTATAATGAAGAGCAGGACTCATGTAAATGAAAACACTTGATGTGTGGAGTGTCTTACGTAAAGCAGTTGTGACTCGCTGAAGAGGTAGAGGTGTTGTGTTTGTTGTGGTCAAATATGTTATTGTGTAAATGATGGTGTAATACTGATGTCACAATTATCCTGACCAAAATAACTGATTCACGATATTATCCCAATAATCATCAAATATGCTCAAAGGAAGGGTCCATCTGTGCTCTTGTTCGTTTTTTCTTTTTTCAAATGGATCAATAAGGTTATGAGTAATGTGAACGTTAGCACCAGCTGAGTCAACTTTAGCTGTGCTAAGTTGGGAAATAACTGAAAGGGTTAGTTCGGTGTGGGGTGGTTTGTATACTCCCGTGTTCAGCGAGGTAAAATTACTGTTTTTGTGAATGGAGTCTGGTGGCTTTGAAGAGAGCAGTATAACAGCTTCAGTTCCCCATCAGAAAGGGCTGTCTGATGACGAGGTAAAGCGGCTGTGAACGGGAGCAGCTGAAAAACGTATTTTAGCCATCTAAAAAAAATCAATATCAGCTTAAGTGTATGCTATATTTAGACTATTTTCATCCTTTACCTCACCATCAGACAGCCTTTTATCGCTTTCTTTCTTCAATGCCACCAGACTCCATTCACAAAAACAGTAATTTTACCTCGCTGAGCACGGGAGTTGCTGGTCTACCGCTGCATCCATCGGTTAGTTTGTTTGTGTAATATAATCAAAACCATACATAATATTTAGTCCTGTGTTATTAACATGTCATTATTGTATTTTATAATAATAATAATTAATAATTTCTGTGTCCGCTGACCATATCGTAACATATTAATTTCAATAGGAAAACTAGCTGGGTGAAAATCATTAAATTAATGTGAAAAGTGAATTTTAAAGTTAACTTCTAGAAGGTGTTCTCACCTGATCATAAAAGGAAATATACCTGCCGCGTTTACTGACATTACTGATGCAAACAAACAAAAAAACAATACTTAAATTCTGGTGTTAATCTTTGTATCAATTGACCTCACACCCAGTTGTTGTGGATCATACCATTAAGAGAGAACGGATTAAAAAAGCAGAGCTCATAGAGTAAGCAGTGGCAGTTATGAGTGTTTTAATAATGTGTGTGTGTGTTGCAGGTACGTGGTGGAGCGTCGCTGGTATGAACAGTGGAAGGAGTTTGTGGAGACGGGAGACCAGAACTCGTCGTCCTTTCCCGGTCAGATTGACAACGCTGAGCTGTTTGAGGGTCAGTAAACACCTCGCTCAGCCTCATGACGTCATCACTTGAAAAACACAACTCTTTCCCACAAACTACAAGTCGCTCCTCTGTTTCCTGATACCATGCTGCTCAAACAGACTCATTTCTTCTTCTTCTGTTCTCATCCAAAGAAATTCTTAGTCGACTAACACTCGTATGATTTTGTGGACTAATCGATTAGTTGATTTCAAGGATCGACAGATCTGTGAAACTGAGTTTCTCCACAAAGGATCACACAAAAGCACCACTTTAAATCTTGTGTTTACCAGAGATGTGCTCACAAGTTTCAGCATTCAGCATGAAAAAAGCAGAAAAAATGACCAATCGTCTAAGAGGGGGCGGCCTTACAGACACAAAAACTGCTAGTTTCCGCTGATGCCTGGATGACTTGTCATTGCCATTTTCATTTTCATAGTTGTCATAACAGAAGCGTCATTTCTCGATATTTAGAGAGTTACTGGTCAAGTGCCAGTAGTTGTTTCCCTTTCTTGATTTCATCTCATTATAAATAAGCTATTAGGGCTGCCCCCTTTCAGTTGATTAGTCATTTTTTATGCTTTTTTCATATTTATTTATAGCTCATATTTTAAAGTCGGTACCAAAGTTGACATCGTCTTTTATCAACATCAGTAATCAGTGACGCGTCTCCTGTTTTCAGATCTGGACTCGTACCACCTGAAGGAGCGCCTGGTGGAGAACGAGGACTTTATGTTGGTGCCGGCTGAGGCCTGGCACAAGCTGCTGGTCTGGTATAGCATGGTTGACGGGCAGCCGCCGCTAGAACGCAAGGTAACGTCGCCAGACGCACGCTCGACATGCCAGCCAATCAGATCCTGGTGTCGTTGTTTAGTGGGGGATTTCTGGTGATTCTGGACTACAGTTTAACTGTGTGTGTGTGTTTGTGTGTGTGTCAGGTGGTGGACCTGCC
Source organism: Sebastiscus tertius (assembly GCA_916701665.1). Taxonomy (NCBI): domain Eukaryota; kingdom Metazoa; phylum Chordata; class Actinopteri; order Perciformes; family Sebastidae; genus Sebastiscus; species Sebastiscus tertius. Next base: position 7,568 of record CAKAOH010024007.1, read on the forward strand.
CAGCACGCTGAAGGTGGAGGTTTACCCCGTTGAGATCTTCCTCTGTCTCCATAGCAACATGGAGAACGCCATCACCGCACAGTTCAGCCGCGCTGACAGCATACGTGAGTTGATCTGTGTGTGTACATCTGCTGTCAGTCACTCTCTGACAGATAAATGTGGGGAGACTTATAGTCCAGTTCATCCCAAACAGCTGCAACGATTAGTCAACTGAACGATTAATCGTTAAAATAATTCTTCATGCAAAATATTGGGGGTGGGAAATCTATTCACATATGTATCGTAATTTCTTTTTTTTTTTACGATTTTGAAATAGATTTTTTAATGCTAGAATCAATATATTTGCTTCATTTGAGTCTATGTGGAGGTAGAAGGAAGTTACCGCTTTTATTGTTGTAGTCTGAGTAACGTGACGTCATATCTGTTCCGTATCCTTCAACCAAAACAAACCACAGCGAGACGAGAAAGTAGAAAACGGTGGGGTCTGCGTGGATACGACCTGGACCCTCACATGTTCAATTTTTCACTTTCTCCAAGGACTTGAATCTCATTTAAACATTGTGTGTGTGTGTGTGTGTGTGTGTGTGTGTGTGTGTGTGTGTGTGTGTGTGTGTGTGTGTGTGTGTGTGTGTGTGTGTGTGTGTGTGTGTGTGTGTGTGTGTGTGTGTAGACTCGATCCAGAGGGTGATGTGTGAGGCCTTCTCGGTACCTCCGGGCTCAGAGTGTCGTCTCTGGATGAAGAGTTCAGACAGCACCTGCGAGCGTCTCAGGAACGTCCACGTGAGCGTGTTGGACGCCTGTTTGAGCTCCGGGATGGTGAGTACACACTCTCTGTTTGACATCACTAATATAATATAATATAATATAATATACTCATGATCACTGGATCTGCAGATTCATTCAATAACGTTCTCAAAGTGAGAGTCGGGTAGATTGTTTCCACATGACGTCATCTCTTTTCAACCACTAACTTCCTCATAGCACCAAGTTTCCTTTAAAACATACCTCAGAGATACGCTGGAACATGTGTGTGTGTGTGCGTGTGCGTGTGCGTGTCTGTCAGACGGTGATTATGGAGACGAGAAATGCCGACGGCACCTGGCCGAGCTCCAGACCTCAGATCATGTAAGAACACTATCTGTTTCTCTCTCATTGGTCTTTAATGCTTCACTTTTCTCTTCTTCTCCTTCGTCACTTCCTTCTGTTCATCCCTCCTCTCCTTTCTTCCTATCTGGGGAATTGTCTGTCTTTGTCTTCATTTCACTTTCAGTTTTGTCTTCTCTGAAAACCTCTCTCTCTCTCTTGCTCTCTCTCCTGGTTTTATTGTTTTTTCTTTCTGTTCTCTGCTCACTCTCGTTTTCATGTAGTCTGTTTGAAGAAGTAGAGTCCTGCCCTCATGAGATGATCTCATCCAACTCTTATATACCTGTCTCAGAAGCGGTGTGTATGCTGGAGTATAAATCACAAGAAATGTCGGTGCAGAAAGGTCAAACAGGTCTCTGCTACATGGATTGTCAACCAGAGAGAACTGTTTAATGTCTCTCCACCCCATTTATATCAATGAGGGGAGGCTAAATCAGAGGTTCTTAAACTTTTTAGGGCCACGGACCCCTTACAGGGGAGAAAACTTTCCAAGCACCCCCTCATAATCGTAACGCTGATTAAGCATAATCCTTACTTGGGGTGGGAAAAAAAATGGATTCACCTATGTATCACGATTGTTTTTTTTCTTTTACGATTTTGAAATCGATTTTTTTAATGGCAAAATCGATTTATTTGCTTCATTTGAGTCTCTGTGGAGGTAGAAGGAAGTTACCGCTTTTATTGTTATAGTCTGAGTAACGTGACGTCATATCCGTTCCGTACCAGTCAACCAAAACAAACCGCAGCGAGCCGAAACAAGAAAGTAGAAAACGGCGGAGGGTCTGCGTGCATACGACCTGCACCCTCACATTTTATATCCAAAGTGGTAAACACTACACATCCAGTAAAGTATGGAAACACTTTGGGTTTCACACATTGCAGAAAAAGCAGAGCTAGACATCACGGCTAAAGCTGCATGCTAACTCTGTCATGGACAGGAAACGTTATCGTATTGCGGTATCGTGTGGTCAGGCCGGCCGTCACTCTCATCTTTGTGGTCAAATGGGCCGACGCTACAACTGTAGAGCACCCATATACTGACATTTATGTTAAATGCATTCAAACGGCCCCGATGGAGCTGACCATGGATGTATAAAGAGAACGGAGCTGATGGGAGAGCTAGAGACGACCTTAGTTATAGGAAGTAGACACGTGTGACTACGTCCAATTTTAAATTTTTTATATACGAAATACATGTATAGAAATAAGATTGATTAATTTAATACTGGATTAATAGGTAATTTAAAGCTTCATAAACAAGTAAAAAAAACTTTAGTTGGACTTCGTCACAAACAACAATATGATTTTTCTCACTACAACGCTGTTTCCCTGCTCCGTCTTCCTCCTCCTGTTTCCATCCGTAAAGCTGAACTGTCCTGATATCAGTCACATTGAGTCTGATCTGCTGATGACGCCTGTTGTTGGTTGTTCAGGAGGAACTCTGTGGAGGAGCAGGACTCGTACCGAGGACAGCCGGGAGTCTGCGGCCTCACCAACCTGGGCAACACCTGCTTCATGAACTCTGCTCTGCAGGTCTGACACACACACACGCACGCACATCCAGTTTTAGTCACTGAAAAGTCATTTGATTTTGGTCAAAATGTTTTCTCTCTTAATTTTGTCAGCTATTTTTTTTTTTTATTTAATCTTAGTCCTGTTTAGTCACCAGATTATATTCAACATTTCTGTTATTTTAGTCAAACTTATTTTTCATAAAATGTTATCATTATCTGATGAAAAACACAGTGCAGTTTGTTCGTGTCCTCCTGACAGCGCTCATTAATGATGCACGGTTCAGTCGCACCCACCGGTCCGTTATGAGAGCTGTAGCTGAGAGATGTAAAAATATCCATTACTGAACCACCTAAAGCCGACCCGTGCATCTTTGACGTTCACAGATGGGATTTTAACAGACTTCAGGGGTTACAAGGCTTCATGAAACATGCTTTGTGCATAATTAACACCTGGTTGGTGTCAGTGTTCCTCCACAGATTTACACAGACTGAAACATGAGCAGACTGAGGCTCAGAGCAGCTGAGCTCCTTCATTTTCCTTTGCAACTTTTTAATATTTATTTATAATCTTAATTAATCCGGTAGAGAAGTGTTTTGTCAGGTGTGAGGTCCGCTGTGCTTCAGTTTTAAACTCTACTTGGTCTCCTTTTGTTCATCCTAACTCCTCCCATCTCCTTCTGCAGTGTCTGAGTAACACTCCTCCTCTGACGGAGTACTTCCTGCAGAGCTCCTACCTGGAGGAGCTCAACTTCACCAACCCGCTGGGCATGAAGGGCGAGATCGCCGAGGCCTACGCTGACGTCATCAAACAGATGTGGTCTGGGAGGCATTACTCTGTGGTGCCGCGCGTCTTCAAGGTAACAACACCATGTTAAACTCATGAGTTACTGATTAGACACAGGTGGATCAACTTCATCAAAAAAGAAACAAATATTATTTTGAAGTGTAGCGTATTTTCTAGGCCTCATCTGTCATCTTGCCAACACAAAGAAAACACTAGAAACTCTGCTGTAAGTTAATATTGTGTTTGATGCATTTACAGAAGAGAGACAGCTGATCTCTGATCCGTTCTTCTGTCTATCAGATGAAACTCGGAACAGGAACAGAGGAGTGAAACTAAACTCCAAACCACAGAGACTTACAGAGGAGATACACTACTACTACTACTGCCACTACTACTACTTTAAATACTACTGCTGTGATTCTATAGTGCAACAAACACCGGATTATGGAGTACGGAACCCACCAAAATAAAAAATAGATGAATAAATAAATAAATAAATATGTCATTAAATGTAGCAAAATTCTATTAAAATAAATGTTCCTGCAGTCCATTATTAATGACCAAAGCTTAAATCTCAGTCACTATATAACTGTGAGGATAACTGAGACCAACAAACATGTGATGCATTACCTGTCCTGTGTTTTAACGTGTGTCCTAATATCTGTGTTTGTGTGTTTGTGCAGACGAAGGTGGGTCACTTTGCGTCTCAGTTTCTGGGTTACCAGCAACACGACAGTCAGGAGCTGCTGTCGTTCCTGCTGGACGGACTGCACGAAGACCTGAACAGAGTCAAAAACAAGGAGTACATCGAACTACGGGACGCCGAAGGACGACCAGATCAGGTGAGCTGCTCCGATCACACCTGAGAAACAACCTGGCTTCCAGTTTATGGATTTAGTATTAAAAGTAATTTGTTTCTAAGTGGCTGTAAGGCTCCAAACAAATAATGCTCTTCTCATAGCTCACGTTTCCTCTTCCTGTCCCCACAGGAAGTGGCTGAGGAGGCGTGGCGTAACCACCGCCGGCGGAACGACTCTGTGATCGTTGACACGTTTCACGGCCTCTTCAAGTCCACGCTCGTCTGTCCGGAGTGCCACAAGGTCTCTGTGACCTTCGACCCCTTCTGCTACCTGAGCGTCCCACTTCCTGTCAGCAAGGAGCGCGTCATGGAGGTCTTCTTTGTCTCTCTGGACCCCTACGCCAAACCTGCACAGGTAACTGTTAATATTTTACTGTTTAATAAATGTGATTGTTTTAAACTCTAACTGTATGTTACCTCTACTTAAACACTTCCAACATGATGGTAAAGTGTCAGGAAAACTTGAGTGCATCGATGTGAATACAATTTGAAATGTTTTCTTGTGTGTGCTTGTGTCTGCAGCATCGTGTTGTGGTTCCTAAAGCAGGAAAAGTGTCTGACCTCTGCTCTGCTCTGTCCGAGATGACCAGCGTACCTCCCACACAGGTCAGTGTGTGATGTGTCAGTCACATCACACAGGTCAGTGTGTGATGTGTCAGTCACATTTTGTGATGAAAATAATGTTGTCACGATACTAAAATTCTGACTTCAGTACGGTACCCTGTCTAAATATCTCGATACCGATACTGAAACGATACCACGATTAAACTCTAAAACATCAGGAAAAGTAATGGAATAATAGATGACAGAACTAAATTATTTTTGTATTAATTAAAAATGTTTAAATGGAAAAATGTATTCATTAAAATGGAAAAATGGAAATTAAATGGTATGCAGTAATTTGATGTCCCCAATATTTAAAGCTGCAGTGGGTAGAAATGGAGCAACTATATGCTGACAGTAGTGCATGTATAACCTCATTGTCACACACAGATGTTCAAAGTAATTTTTGTGTAACCTTTATTCTAACTCTCTTTTCTACACATCTGTTAACCGTCTGTGTGTTTCAGATGGTGGTAGCTGATGTGTTCAACCACCGTTTCTATAAGATCTACAACGCTGATGAATCTCTGAGCTGCATACTGGACCGAGACGACATATTTGTGTAAGAAAATCACAACTGTTTAGAAACTATTGCCTTTTTTTGTAACTGTTTAGTGTTCGAGCTGCATGATGAGGACAAAATCCTACCAAGTTTTAGTTGAGTCTATCCCATAACAAACAGCAAACTGTTTTTGGGTTGAGTGTTCACTGCTGTTTAACTTGCTCCTGTGTCCAGATACGAGCTGAGTGTGCTGGAGGAGGAGCAGCAGGAGGAGCAGGTGCTGCTGGCTCTCTACCTGAGGGAGCGCTCTCACTACAGAGACTACGGCTCGGGTAGCAGCTCGTACGGCACGTCGCTGTTCGGACACCCGCTGCTGCTCAGCGTGCCGCGCGACAGCTGCAGCCGGGAAGCGCTCTACAACCTGTTCCTGCAAAGACTGGCGTAAGCGAGACACACACACACACACACACGCACGCATATCATTGTATAGCATGACAGAATATAGTATGTCATGTATATCTCACATTATAGCATAGTAGGTCATGGTTTAACAAGTCATATTAACAAGTTATTTTTTTATTAAAGCTTTTTATAGTTTTCTATAATCTAAATTAGGGCTGTCAAAGTTGATGCGATAATAACTCATTAACGCAAATTGGTTTTAACGCCACTAATTTCTTTAACGCATTAATGCAACTTGCGATTTTTAGGTTGTATGGGGGCTCAGTTTTAAAGGTAGAAACTAGAAAACCTAAAGAATCCATTGCTACCAACCATGTCATACTAGGCTCTATGGGTACCCACGAGTCTCCCCTTTACAGACATGCCCACTTTATGATAATCACATGCAGTTTGGGGCAAGTCATAGTCAAGTCAGCACACTGACACACTGACAGCTGTTGTTGCCTGTTGGGCTGCAGTTTGCCATGTTATGATTTGAGCATATTGTTTTATGCTAAACGCAGTACCTGTGAGGGTTTCTGGACAATATTTGTCATTGTTTTGTGTTGTTAATTAATTTCCAATAATAAATATATACATATATTTGCCCACTCCCGTGTTGATAAGAGTATTAAATACTTGATAAATCTCAATTTAAGGTACATTTTGAACAGATAAAAAAATGTGCGATTAATCATGATTAAATATTTGAATTGATTGACAGCCCTACTTTGCTATAAACTAAATATATTACTACGGTTTGTGTGTGTGTGTGTGTGTGTGTGTGTGTGTGTGTGCAGGCGCTATGTTCGACCTCCCGATCCCTCTGAGGAATTGGAGGAAGAGGAGGAGGAGGAAGAAGATGAAGACGAAGAGGAGCTGTACAAGACTCAGACCAACGGCATCAGTGACGGTATTGTCTCCTCCTGCAGCTACAAGCTAGATATTATTAATAATAATAATAATGTTTATTTATATAGCCCTTACCAAAATCTGAGATTACTTTAACGTAAGAGCTGGCAACATGCAAATTTAAAGTAGAAAGTAACGACGAACAAAGCTCCAAACCGTATCGGGTGGTCGGTAGTAGTAAGAACAGAAGTTAATTGACAGTGAAAATAATCAGAATCAGGTTTATTTCGCCAAGTATATACATAAATGGAATTTGACTCTCTTTGCAGCTCTCTCAATGTACTTACACAGAATAGAAATAACAAAATACAAGACTACAATAATAAAAATGTGTTGAACTCATGGTGACATGCCGGTTTATTGTGAGCTGCATGTGTTCTCAGCTGTTTGAACTGCAGTTTAGCTTCACTCTGATTTGGTTCTTTGCTGTTTCCTCAGAGGAGGAGCAGGAGGATGTAGAGAAAGCCGGGCCCTCTCAGACAGAACTCTGCTGTGGCGATGCATCGGCAAACAGCCAATCGGACGACACAGCTACCGCAGAGCCCCACCACGATATAAACCACACACAGTCGTCATTGGATGACGGCGACACGGAGACCAATAACGGGTCCCAGAACCAGACTGAGCCCGTCTGCAGCGCCGACGCTAACGCCGCCAACGCCGCCAACGCTACCAACGCTACCAATGCTACCAATGCTACCAATGCTGCCAACGCTGCCAACGCTGCCAACGCCGATGATGTTAATCCCTGCGAGGACTCGAGCAGGACCACCGACACCAGCTCAGAACCACCAGCAGAGCAACCGCAGCAGCCGCCCTGTGAGACCACAGAAGAAGAAAAAGAAGAAGACAAGCAGGAGGAGGCGTGCTCCCCGAGCCCGCCGGCCAATGAGCAGCCAGCTAAGAGGAAGGCGTGTCGCAAGAGGAGGAAGAGTCTGTTCACCATCCAGGCGGTCAACTCCAACGGGACGACTGAGAGAGGGATGGGAGAGGGAGGGAGCGCCGTCTCCTTCAGCTGTAAGCCTGAACACACACATGATGTTCAAACCTCAATTATTCAACAGATAAATTAATTATGACAGCAATACAATTTATGATGCTCTCTTGTTCCAATTTATTAAATTTTCAACTTTGGAAATTAGTCTAGTGAAATAGTGAAACATTGAACACACGAAGACCGAAACATAAGATGCATTAAACATACTGTATAATATAATGGCAATGTTTCACCTTCGAGGTGAATGTAAGGGTGTAAGCATTAGGGCTGGGACGATACACCTATCCCCTGATTCGATACTATCATGATACTTGGGTGGCGACTCAATATGTATTGTAATTTGATATTGCGATTTTTGTTCACTTTTTTTAACACTAGACCATGGGAAAAAGTTGAATCATACTATTCTAGAAAAAAAAAATTGATTCACCTATGTATCACATTTTTTTTTACGATTTTTGAAATACATTTTTTACTGCCAAAATCAATATATTTGCTTCATTCGAGTCTATGTGGAGGTAGAAGGAAGTTACCGCTTTTATTGTTGTGGTCTGAGTAATGTGACGTCATATCCGTTCCGTATATGTCAAACAAAACAATCCGCTGCAAACTCAGAATCACATTTCTCCTCAAGAAACACTCAAAAGTGGATTAATATGAAAAATATGTAATTTCTTCACAGAAACACATCTCTATACTGTAATTTAGAAGTTTACTTTCCTTGTTTTAAAAACATTTCTGAGATGCATTAACATGTAAAATTCTCGTTCTGGGTTCATTTGCCATACGAGGACGATGTTTTAAACAACTGAAAAACTAGATGTTACGACAAGGAGTGATAAGGAGCTGCTAGTACAGTTAAACAAGTCTGCTGCAGGTCACTTTACATTTGTATCGTACTCTCTGCTGTGTTGCATTAAATAGAAATCAGAATTATATTAGTTTTCCCTGATTTACATGTACTAACTACAGTGCTGTCTCTCTGCAGCTCAGCCTTATGTGGCTATCGACTGGGACCCTGAAATGAAGAAGAGATTCTACAATGAAAATGAAGCCGAGGTCAGTGTGAACATGTTTGTTTATTCAAATTAATACTATGCTATGACTTTTTCATGACATTTTTGGACATACTATGGCTTTTTTTCGGCATACTATACTTTGACTTTTTTGGACATGCTATACTATGACTTTTTTCATGACTTTTTTTCGAAATACTATACTATGACTTTTTTACGACTTTTTTCGAAATACTATACTATAACGTTTTTATGACTTTATATGACATGCTATAGTATGACTTTTTTCGACATGCTATACTATGACTTTTTCAACATATTGTACTACGACTTTTTTCATGACATTTTTCGACAAACTATACTATGACTTTTTTTAATGACATTTTTCGACATAATATACTATGATTTTTTTTTTTTTAACGTTTTTCAACATGTTATACGATGACTTTTTTTAGACAAACTATAAAATGATTTTTTTTCATGACATTTTTCGACATACTATACTACCACTTTTCTTTGGCATTTTTCGACATACTATGACTTTTTTTGGCATACTATGCTATGACTTTTTTTTTTTTACTTTTTAAGACATACTATACTATGACTTTTTTCGAAATACTATAATATGACTTGATTTTTTTCGACATACTATACTGTGACTATTTTGGACATATTATGCCATGACTTTTTTTATGACTTTTTTCGACATGCTATACTATGACTTTTTTCGAGATACTATACTATAATATGTCGAAAAATTTCATGGAAAAAAAGTCATAGTATAGCATGTCGAAAAATTTAATTAAAAAGTCATAGTATAGCATGTCGAAAAATTTAATGAAAAAAGTCATGTCGAAAAATTTCATGAAAAAAAAGTCATGTCAAAAATTTCATGAAAAAAGTCATGTCGAAAAATTTCATGAAAAAAAAGTCATGTCAAAAATTTCATTAAAAAAAGTCATGTCGAAAAATTTCTTGAAAAAAGTCATGTCGAAAGATTTCATGAAAAAAAGTCATAGCATAGTATCTCGAAACATTTCATGAGAAAAAAGTCATGTCTCGAAACATTTCATGAAAAAAAAGTCATGTCGAAAAATTTCATGAAAAAAAGTCATGTCTAAA